>APFE030559571.1:8194-96752 GCA_000404065.3 Pinus taeda
CATGGTAAAAGGTCCTTTTATAGGTTTTT
Organism: Pinus taeda; assembly: GCA_000404065.3. NCBI lineage: Eukaryota > Viridiplantae > Streptophyta > Pinopsida > Pinales > Pinaceae > Pinus > Pinus taeda. The sequence goes on from APFE030559571.1 coordinate 8,224, forward strand.
TGGATGAATAAATGTTATATTTGTTTATTTTTCACCATGGAAGGTCATTTTAATGCATTTTTTCCCATCTCAAATAGGTATGAGTAATGTGTCGCTTTTTGTGCAGGACAGAGGGATTTTCAGGGAAACTTGTCATTTTTCACAAATCAAACATCAGAGTCATCTTTTAAGCCCTTTTCTGACTCCTAAAAACTGAAAAGATTGCCGAGCGTTTCTTTTACACTCGTTAAAATAGAGAATTAAAAGACGGTCCCCTTATAGCCCTTTTCTGACCGTAAAAACAGGAAAAGATTGCCGGATTTTTGTCGTTTCAAATCCGATATAGAAATAAAACGACGTGTCCTTGATCGCTTTTTACTTTTCAGGTCAAAGACACTAACTATGAAAATATCCTTGGTCGCAAGATCAAGCGGTTCTCCTAGGTATTATTTAATACTTTTTCGGGCTTAGGAGACACAACTTTACGAAAAAGTTCAATCTGGAGTCTTCTAAGTTTTTCAGACTCTCTAAATATGAAAAGCGCCGAGTTTCTCCTATACTGGACTCGTTAAAATTCCACAGTAAAGGACCTGTTCTATTACAAACAGGAACGGACCACTCCTTCTTAGGGTTCGCATCAAAAACTAAGTTGGACTCATCCGAAGGATGAGCTTACAAACAAGCATATGTTATCCTCCTCAAGCTTGTAAAAAAATAAAAGAGGTACTTGCCAGAAATGGTGGGGGAAAAATGAGAAGAATGAGCCTATTTGATATCTTTTTGTTCAGAAATAAAACCTTACTACCACTCTTGAACATGACACTTATTCATTTGCCTGGGTTGGGAAATCCCTTGTCTCACAGTTGACCAAGATCATTAATATCTTTAGCCGGGTTATGGGAGCCAACTTTGAGTCATTCGTCACCAAACCATCTGTTGTGTCGTGATGTGTTCAAGGGGTCTGTAAACAAAACATTCAACCGCAAAATACCTTTCATCCATTGTGTCATCATTGAGTCAGTCCTTGCAGCAACATTTCTTCAACTTGAGCTATGATTTCGTGTCGTAGGCTTGCCTGCGATGGGTTGCTTTCTATCGACATCAACACATTATCTAGAAAGTTGACTTAGAAATCGTCAGTACCTTGAAGTCTGCATGCATCAACGGCAGGTTTCTCGCCTTCGACGTCAGTTTTCATCATTGACTTGCGATTGAAGGATTCCATGAAATGTTTGACATCGACTCACTTATTCACATATCATGGATTGTGCTAGGTACTTTGAGAACCATTGACATTACTGGTGGTCTCTCTCATGCTTGTTAACAGTTTACATCATTGACTGGTAATCAAGTGGTTTCTACCATGTTCGACATCATCTAATTTATTCACATGGTTAGAATCGTACCAATTCGGGAAGTAGAGATGAAGACCCTGGATCTAGTTTCCACCATCCAGGCTGCGAGGAGTTTTGTATTCATTATGTTGTAGACCAATCATAAACAGATGGCTGCACCAATACTGCATCTACACGAGTGTATGATTATGATGTATTATGAAATCATTCCTGCATCAGAGTAGTTAGTCCAATAGTTAAAGTTTTTGATCTGAGTATGGGAATGCCTACCTCAGCGATGATATGATCTTATACATGTATTTTGTGTTGAAAATTGCAGGTTCTGACCGGGCTCTCCACAAGATAATCCTCGAAATGATAAAGTACTTCACCCTTCCTATATGATATAAAACCCTTATCTATACAGGCTTCGTACTTTAGGGGGCAATCTGTTACACTGAAATTTGTCACCATGACTATCTGCAGTTAATATGGCTCCATCAATAGTCATATTATCCTCCTTGTCAAGCCTCACACCTCTGCTCTTCATGTCAAACTTCAAAAAGAGAGAAAGTCACTTAAAAACATGTTTATCTCTGGGTACGCAGGTTCTCTCTACCTTGCCTGCGTGTACGCATCCCAAACACAGTGTGCCTGCGTACTTGTACGCTCTGTAAGCCAAAGGATGGGTGCGTTCCCCTGTAAAGGTCAAAAGGCGCGAGTTTCATCTCTAAAAAGTTACTTGTGGTCACTTCTAGAGCCTTCTAGAAGAGTGTTTGACGTGTATTGAGCGCCTCCAGATGGTTCATGCACCCCTATGATAGAGGAACTTATCCCATCAAGAGAGGAGCTACCCCATCCAAAAGAGGGAGTATCCCATTGATGTTGGAACTGAATAACTTCCTCTAGAATACTATAAATACAGGCCTTGGGCCAAAGGAGGGAAGGGTGAAAAGCTGAACATTCTAAAGGGTAAATGCTGCTGGAATTAGGACTTCCATTGTTGACTTGTGAGGAGAGATCACTATCCTTCCTTGTTGCCATATTGGGAGTGGGTGAGCTTGTCAAAGTAGAGAAAATCTCTTGCTGGACCCTGGGAGGAGCTTGCACAACACCAAGGCTCAGGTTGTAATGGTTCCTTTTTTGTTTCCTTAATACAAATAAGTCCATTCTTCTCAATGATTTGTTGTTAATGAATTATTTCATGTACTCCTTGGTCTATATGATGAATATTCTTTGTTTTATGAAATATTCAGGTGTTATGTAATCGTTTGACTGTTAGTGTATGCAGGTCTTAAAGTGAAGGAGGAGCTCATCTGGATCAGCAAGGCTAGACTGCTACAACAAGTGTTGGATTTGAGGTAAGATCGAAAACACTTGGTTTCTCATAGAATAATGTATGTTTAGAGAAGGATTGCTCTTAATTATCTTGTTTGTCACTAGAGAGTCTTAGACTCCTAGGGAGGTTAGATTTGTCCGCAAAAATAACTCTTTCCGCATGACAAAGATATGTCTCGATTTTGTGCACTACTATGTTTGGGTCGATACCTGGCATTTCTTCATATGTCCAGGCAAAGACATCTCAGAACTCATGAAAAAGGGCTCGATAAATCTCGATTTCAGATGAAGAACAAGATGCTCTGATGTATAAATTTTTACTATTCCTGGTTTAATCGAAATATCAAGAGGAATGGTTTCTTCAATATTCCAAAGGCTCATTTCAGAGTCGACCTCATAAATGGAAACAAAATTCCTAAAGGGTTCGATAAAATTAGGTAGATACACACCACTAATATTATCTTCAATGATATATGGGAAGAAGGAACGATGATGATGTTTGTTCCATGGTACATTTCTTGACATCATGATCTCCATGAAGCTTTCTTCGATAGAGAATCTACGTGAGAAAGGATCAAAGGGTGTGCCATAATTTAGTGATCGAACTACCCAATTGATTGAAGAAAAAGTATGGGCCACACAAGCCGAGTAGATGACTTTGTAACCTTGTTCAACGGGCTAAGCATCATTCAATCACCAAAAATTTTGATGTCAGTTTCATTGAGTACAATCCACAGATCATCTAGGATCATATAGGATGATATCATGTTGATATAAGAAACTAAAGGGGAGGAGCTAGGAAGAAGAGGGGGACAGAGGAAAGAGGTTCCCATAAGTGATGAATCCTTCAATAAACCAACTCTAACATGTTGATAGGAAATTAGGGCATCTCCTACAAGAAGGACACCTCCAATAACATTAGAATCAGAGGTAAAAAAGTGAGTTGATATATGGCCAAGATCCCACCTTTATGAGGAAAGATGATCATTCAAAAGTAAGTTGAAACAATAGTAGCCATAGCATAAACCCAAGTACGTCCTAGTATAATATTATAATCCAAAGGCTCGTTAATAACTTCTACTTCAACGAAGACATCTTTTCCTTCTAACTCCACTTGGAGGTAATTTTGAATTCCTAAGGTTTGTATGTCCTTCCATCAAAGGATTTTAATGTGGTGGTCGATTGACTCTATTGGGGTGAACCAATTGCCTTCGAGCAAGACAAGGACATGATATAGATCGAAGCTCCCTTGTCCATAATAAAATGATGAATGTTCTTACCATGGAAAATGACTTGAATCATAAAATATAATTAAGTCAGAAGTCGAGGGGTGTAGTTTTCATGATTGAAAACCACTAGGTTGGAATCTAATGGATCCACACATCCGATAGCTGATAAAGGCCTTATTTTGGGTGGGGAAGTTTTGCAACACCTCAAGAGTCGACATAGCTGAAGGAGATTGAGCCAAGTCTTCAACTACGTTGTAATTTTGAGCAGCTCTCAAATGAGGGTTGAAAGAAAACTTATGGGTAACACCCTTCAGAGGCTTGATATTCAATTCTATGGGAACCAGAGGTGGAACAGGATTAGATGAAGGTTGTGATGAACTGGAATTTTGATTAGTAGCTTGACCATTCAGTGGATTCAAATTACCATAGTCGTTATTCTGAGTGGCAACCAGGACATCAGATTTCAGCTTTGAGGAAGAAATCATCAAAACTGTGTTAGAGGAATAGGCATCCTAGGCAATCATATGAGTCTCTTGATTGGGAAATGGGTCGGTCAACACAACAGGAGAAGCATATGATTTAAGAAATTGATGCACTTCAGCATGGTGTGGACAATCATGTGTAAATTGATCCTCATTACAAATAAAGCATGGGTATTGAGGCTTTTATTTCTCATTGGAAGACAAATTTGTTTGTTTATCTTGCGGTGAGGAATCTTTCTTCTTCTTACCTTTACCTTTCTTCTTACTTTCAGGTTATTATTGAGACTTGCCTTTATCATATGAGATAGAATTTATATCAGAAGCAGAAACTGCAAGAGGATGGGATGGAGGGTTTTGTGCAGGAGTGGTAAGAGAAATACCAGATGGTTTACTCATCAATTGCAAACTAGAAGAACCTATAATTCCATCAGCAACATGAGATTCTTTACCAGGTGGAGTAGGAGTAGTATTCGAGGGTCTCGAAGTGTTTGGTATCTTATGATAGAGCATGCCCGATCGAGTATAATCTAGATCTAAATACTAATCATGAGAAATAACTTGCTCTTTAGTCATGACTCCACCTTTGGCCACATCTTTTGTTATAGGAGCTAACAGAGATTTGACAAACCATTTCGTTAACAACTAATCGAGAACATAAGTCTTGAGAAACCAGTGATGACACCTGCACTCATGAATGTGATCTGAAATGTGAGTAAAATCTGATTGTTGAATTTAGTCAATAGTTTTATTCTAATTTCTATCTGATGGGAAACTGGAAATTTGCGAGGAAGGTAGTGGCTAAAGTGTTGAAGTCGTGAAACAATGCTCTAGGTAATTCAATATACCATTTAGATGCGGTACTCATAAGCGTTCATTGGAAAATATGGAGTAGAAATGAATCATCATTAACTTTTAATTGGATGAACATCATAGATGATAAGTCATAACATGCATGGATGGGTCTTCTCCATGATTCCCATTTAATTTGTGGATATCATAAGGCAACTTAGTGGGAATAATCAGCCACCATGGCAAATGAGTGATGGGATCGTTAGTAAGTTGAGTTAAATCTGGCAATTCAAGTGTAGACACAAGAGGAAACTATAGATTGAAGTCCAGAGCTGGATGTGCTAGATATGACGGGGTGGTCTAGGAAACAGGCACTTGCATTCCTGGATAAGGAGGGTTCTAATAATAAGGAACCTGGTTGCTAGAATCTAGAGGGTTATGATAACCAGCATACAAGTGAGTTTGTTGCCCAGCCCCAGGATGGTGACAAAGCCACTAGAATGGTTGAGCTTTGATTTTCTGGCCTTGAAAAAGCACTTGATGTGATCCATATTGTTTCCCGTTAGGGGTTTTCATTGCTCCCTGGTATAGGTTCAACTGATACTGTGCCAAATTTTGAAGAATTTGACCTACCGAACTTGAGGAGTACCTTGCGCAAGTGATGGAGAAGGTGAGGGACCTTGTATATTTTCACTAATTAGGATCTGGGGGAACCAAATATCGTTGGAATAGATTGTAACGATTGGCTCATATGTATCTGAACTTGCTAAGATACTGAGGGATAGGTGGTAATTTTTCATGAAGATGGTACAATTTGAGGATTCAACAATCAATCCCAATAGGAACCAGATTGAACGGGTAAAGTAGGATGCCAAACACTGAAAGCCATTCTAGGATAAAGAGGATTATAACTAGGTGGATTACCATATTGAGGTATATGAACAATAGATTTCCCCACTTCCATGGTTGGAGGGGATGATGGAGGCAATTGTGATCTAGATGGAGGGTACCCAACATAAGGAGGGTTGGGTTGTTTAGGGGAGATTTGCCTACTGATATAAGGGCCAACCTGCTACTTTATTATAGGTGTATATGGAGGATGAGGATAAAATTGTGTGGCATTCATAAGAGAAGTACCATACATTATTCCTGAATTAGATGACATGGGAGAGGTCCAAGGACTAGAAGGCACACCAGAAAAGGTACTAGATAATGACTGATATTCAGGTGGGACGGACGGGCCACCATATAAATGAGCTTTTGGCGATGTTACAAACATAGATGAGGATGTGACACTTGATTTCTGAACCATAGTGGTGGACACAGGCTGGGAATTTGAATTAGTTTCAGTCATGGTTAACAATCCCAATGAAGATTGTCGCAAGAGATCTGCGGATAGGCCCAAAGAATTAGGTAAAGGAGATTATGTGTAAGGTTGAGGAGACAAAATAGGATCGATTTGATAAAAATGAAGTCCTTCCCAATGAACATGAGTATAGGACGAGGCTCTTATTAAGGGATTTCTTCAATACTCAGAAGTTTGTATTTGTTCTTCCTGAGACAAAGGAAGAGAGGAGGAAGTTCCCAAAGAATCAAGTGAATATGGTTAAAGATTCTCAAGTTCAATAGCCTCAGGAAATAAAGTTTCTAACTTAGGGATATTATATTTAATGACCTCAGGTAACAAAGTTTCAGAGACTTCTTTTTCAATGGTTAGTGTCACCAATAGGAATAGATGTAATCTCAGGTTTGAAACTCAAAGGGACAGATGATTTTGGCTTATCAATATCAGGAGGAGGGCTAGAAGTAGTTCTTGATGTTCTCAATTCAGTATTTTACATTTACCTATTTCTTGTACGATGATTACGAGTAGCCTCTAGAGGAAGAGGAGGCTTATTTTTCATTCTACACGAATGACATGGAGGGGAATTTTGTTCTTCCATGTTGGGAAATAATTTTTATTAACACAAAAAGAAATAAATAAAAAAGAGGATAATCTAGGCATAAAGGATTACCAAGGAACCATGAACTACAATATACACCTTGGTGAACTAAGGACTTAAGGTACAATATCCAATCTTCCTAAATTATGTGTTTGGTGTATCATGTTATACAAGGTGATAGACTCGGTTACCTATGGATGGATAGAAACCAATTGGGGACTCCCAAATGATACAAGACAGTACATGGGAGTGTAGTGCATAGTAGTGTTGTCTAATGTGTAACCATTCGATTAGAGTGTTACCATATATTTTATGTGCATTGAGCGCCACCAGTATACCTAAAGGTACATGGAGTACGATCCTATACACTCATATACATGGAAAGAGATTTCACCCCCAGGATGCAACACTAGCAAACAATGACAACTCCTATGTTTAACGATGTCAGAACACGTCTCTAGCCTAAACCTCTAAATGTTTGTTTTGATGTTACAAATTCTCCTTAGGTTGATTCAATAAAATTTACTCTTTATCTCTGATTATGTTTTAGTTTTGGGGCTCACCATGAATGTCACCTGAATATCCTAAAATGCAAATCTAGCAAGAGAAAATATAAATCCTTTATCTTTCAATGAAAATATAGCTAAGGAAGGGAAATAAAAATCAAGATGCAGCACACAATATGGATCAAACAAGATGCAAGAAGAAATTTCCTTTCCGATGCAACTATTGCTACGCTAATGCACATGCAAATCCCTAAATGTCGATGAATTTTTTTTCTTTTCACCACACTTAATTTTCGAAATGAAGAAAACTAAGATGCAAATGTTCAATTACACTTTTCAGAATGAGGACTAGAACAACAATTCATCCAAGCGACCAACAATCAAACGAAATCAGTTTGCAAGCAACCAAATGATAAGAACAAAGAAAAATCAAAAACAATTCTTACCAAAGGCAAACAACATAAATGCAAACCAAACAAAGGCTTTAGAGAGACCAAAAGACATTGAAGACTCAGGGAAGGCAAAATTCATGCAAAAACAAGGACCAATGCTATTGCAGAAGAGGCACCAGTGTGTTGCAATGCTAGTGCAAAGTGATCCAGGGTGAGCTACAATGATATGTGAAAGGCACAAGCGGTGTGTTGGACTTGTGAAAGAGGGTTCTGGCACAAAAATTACAAAAAATTCTCAATGAAATCACTTCCTAGATATGTTCTTGGTTGGATGATACAACAAAGGTATTTTAAGGAGGTAATAGAACACAATGGACAAGGAAACCACCAAGGGAATACTCTAATCCCTAGTATGGTTGCCAATTTTTTACACGAGATTTATAGTTGCAGACAAAAGTATCTCACCTAGGTATGTGGCTAACCTAGAACAAGAGAGAGACAAGGAAAACAATTCTTTTCCTTAAAGTAAATATATGATAGAGTGAGGCCTACCTGGAATCCTTCATGCACTTTGCTCCTTCTTTAGCTTGGAAGCTCCAATTCTAGGTCCAAATACCAAAATTAGAACCTACACAGTTGATAACACAAGCCAAGAAACTATGATATCTATGTAGTATCATCTAAGTAATTCATTCAATAGATCAACATAGTATTGAAATAAGTGAAATATCAACATCACATATAGGAAAACAATGAATTTTTGCATTAATATAAATGGAAGGAGATTACAACCATAAGTAAAATTTGATCTTGTAGAAGAGCTCCTCCAAGTTGTTGAATTGTCCTTTCCTTGTCGCAATATGCACCTCCAATCACCCTAAATGAATGAGATTAAGATCACTCACTACAACAACATAAGGGAAGAATAACTCTCCAAAAGACAACCCCCAACCACATAGAAGGTTGGTAATATATAGAGAAGTGTTACACATTATTTTATCACATTCCCAACTCTATACCTAAAGTGTTGTCCTTTGTGCCAATGTTGTCACAAATGCCGTAAAGCGGCAAAATCTATGTAAACTCATTCATCATGAATTATATGCTCAATACATCCTTGAAGAGATAGAGAACTAATATCTTGACGCAATTCTGGAGAAACTTGTGAAAAACCCTAATTTTAAAGACCAACAATACGTTTAGTAGGCAAATCTATGTTGGTAACCTTTTGTCTAATTAGTGACTAGCGCTGGCAGCGCGTCTTATTATAGGAAAACTGATGCTGGTCCTCTTTAGGCACTTTATCCAAAAATGGAGTAGAAGCTTCTCTTACTAGAAGCCTTGAGAACAGTGATTTGGTGGTTGTTGGATGAAGATATGGTCAAGTACTCCCATTTAGAGCCCTTGATCCTAAATTTAGGGATCTTACCTTTTAGATAATGACCTTATTTCCCCTTTTTTGGATCTCTAACTCCCTTTCCCTCACTATAAATTTGTTCTTCACTTTCCTCAATGGGTTGGTCATTATTGGTTGCCATTCTTCTCCTCGATTGTGCTTATGTGCTTCCATTTTGGTGAGAGAGGAAAGAAGATCTTGTTAATTTTGGCTTGGACATGGAACCATCCTAAAGGAGGCCTTCAACCTCAAGGCACTAGTTGTATGCTTCCCTCTTTGACTTAATCATTAATACAAAGCATGTTTTACTTCCATACACTTGTCTATGATATTTTTCTTAGTACAATACTCCTTGATCTATTGTATAACTTACATTGGAATGCATATGCTATGATCTCTCTTGTTGTTGTCTCTTGATCTATCTTACAAGTATTCAGACGCAATGAATAGTGAGGAGTGAGCCTCAGAGCTAAGGGATCAGGATCATCATAAAAGGTCGAGCGTATAGGTGAGAGGTAGGCCATCTCCCTTTCTCATTTGTCATTTTGATTTATGTTAGGGAAGTTTTCTTATTTTTTCACGATTGTTACTAGACCCACACATTGGGCTAGAGGTATTACTTCTATCCATAGAATTGTTAGAATATTCCGACACATAGGAAATAGTTAAGTATAACTTGGTCTAGTGTAGAGTTATGTAAAGTGTGTTTCTTTACGATGTACTATTGTAACTTACAATCTGACGGTCACGATATGTAGTGATCTAACGGTTCATTCTCTCCTCGGTATTACCGACACTTCATCCGTGGCTTAACACCCGATTGGTCCATGATCTCTATTTAAAGAGCATGGAGGGTCATTTGTAGGGTAACTTTTCATGAGAGAAGATTATGTAAATTTTCATTCTTTTATTAATAAATTGCTTGAAGTGACCACGTGGGCTCAGGCCGTGGACTGTTTCCCTCTTTGAGGGTTCTAACCACATCAACAATACAGGTGTATTGATCTGTGATCTGTTTGTGAGCAGTGTCCTTTGGTGTTTTTCTTAGGAAATTACCCTGTAAATTCCTACATGGTATTAGAGCTATTTGAGGGCCACATCCGTTGGTGATCCAAATCTGAAGCCGATAGAACTGCATCTAACTGTCTTTTCCTAGATCTACTATTACTGACTACTTTCAGGCCGAGAGGAATGCTCTGTTGTGTTAGGAGAATCTGTTCCAGTGAGGAACCCCTTTCATTTGATGTGAAAATGTTTTTGGTAGCCCTAGTTACGAAATTTTTAAGATCTGGAGGTATACAATGTTTATTTGTAGTTTTTAGTTATTTTCTCTCTGTTTATTTCGATTTATTTAACTCTTTGTTTTTTTATTACCAGATCTATACCTTTCATTTTGCATATTCTCTTTTCCCTGTGACTTTGTGCGATCTGGGAAAATCAGAAACAAAAAGGAAGGATTTTTCTCATATGTATGCTCTTTTCCATCGTGCCTTAGTGTGAACTCGGAGAATCATAAACATTGAGGAAAATATTTAGTTTACGGGTAAAGCTTACTTCAAGCTGTAAGGTTTGTTTTTTTTGTATGTCTGTGTTGGGTTTTGTGTTTTTTGTTTTGTAGGAAAAAAAGAGCTTTCTAAATTAAGCACACACCCAAAGCTTCAGTGACTAAACAAAAAACAAAAAACAAAAAACAAAAAACAAAAATCCCTTCCTCTTTTCCAAAAATTACTAACCTTTTAATCTACCTCACTTGGTCGAAAGCTACTTTATGATAATAGAGGTCTTGAGTTTAAGTCTTTCTTTTTGTTGAGATAATTAGATTAAGTTTGGAAAAGGGGTAGTTTTTTTTTTTTAATATAACATTATCATTCATTTCCACACATTCCCGCACTTTGTCAGCATCTTCAACAACTTTTCTTCAAAAAGCCATAACTTCATGATCCGGAAGCCATTTTCATAGCTGTTTTTTCTAGTTAGCCTAATTTTTCGATATCTTTCCATTGAAACACTTAGTTTCATAATCTATAGCTTAAGTTTCTATTAAAATGGAAAGTCCATGCCTAGTTATTCTTGATAGCACCAACTACTTCTAATGGTGATCCTACATTGTGGATTTACTTAGAAGTAAAGGTCTTTATAGAATAGCCTCAGGCCAAGAAACCAAACCGAAAGATGAAGATAAGGAAACCAAATGGGAAAATAGGCAATATCAAGCACGTGGGTTGATAGGGATGTCTATTTCTCTATACCTTAGATTCCATATCGCAGAACTTGATACTCTTAATGAAGCAATGAAACAGATCACTAAAGTTTTTGGAATTAAAAATGAACTTAGAGCCCAACAACTTGAAAATGAGTTGCTTACATTGGACCCCAATAATTTTTCTTCCATTGAAGATTTTTTGTCCAAGTTCAAGACCATTAGACTTCTCTTGGAAGGTGTTAAGGTTAAGAAAGAATATGGTAACCTTATCTATTCCATTCTTACTAAGTTGGGACCAGCCTACTCTGTGTTTGTTTCCACCTTCTATTCTACAAGAAAAGCCTTCACTTCTCAAGGACAATACTATAAGTCCTTTTCCTTTGATGCCTTTTGTGATTCTTTAGTAAGAGAACAAGAAAAACTCTTACATCTTGGTCTTCTTAATCTTGGAAAGTCTTCTAAGGAAGCCTTAGCCACCCAACAACAACCAAATTCAAAGAATCCTAAGAAATCATATCCTAAAAATAATGATCCTAAACCAAAGAAGGGTCCTAAGCCATTTCAGTCTCAAAATGAAAAACCATTTCAACAAAATGATAAGGAAAATAAAAACAAAGGGAAGAATACTAATAGACATTGCGACTTTTGTAATCGAGATGGCCACTTAGAATCCAAATGCTTTAAGAAGATGGAAGCCTTGGAAGCAGCAGTGAAGAAGCATAACATCCATTTGGAGCACTCAACAACTTAAAATTCATCTTCAGGAATAACACTTTCTGCATGTGGTTTTCAAGCATCTCGGTCTAGATATGCACTAAATGTATCTTCTTCTTCTCATTCTCATGAGTGTCTCATTGATTCTAGAACTTCTTATCACGTGGCCAAAAACAAAGCCATGTTTTCTTCTTTAAATGATTGTAACACCAAAAATATATATGTTGGTGATGATAGATCTCTTAGTGTTGTAGGGATTGGAACTATTCATATAGATAATGGTCAATTCAATGATGTATTATGTGTTCCAACCTTATCCTGCAACCTTCTATCTGTATATAAGATAACTCATTTAGGTGAAGGTAAAATCATTAAATTTTCACCTCATGATGTTGTAATTAATGACCTAAGAGATCCTAGATAGATTTTAGCTACTGGCATTTCTGTTGATTCTACAAGGTTGTATAAGTTTAACAAATTTGGGTCGTCAAATCTTCCCTCAGTATTTGTTGCTCATAATGATGAAGTGAGAAAACTTTGGCATGAGTGATTTGGTCACTTAAACTATCACTCCCTTCAAAATCTATGTAAAGAAAATATGGTGACAGGTCTTCCAATGGTATCTTGCAGAGATGGTGTTTGTTTCGAATGTGTACTCAGAAAACATCATTGGGATAGTTTTGAAAAACTTGCCTCTTGGCATGCCTCGACCCCTTTACATCTTGTGCATAGTGATTTATGTGGTCCACTTCCAGTTGTTTCATTCTTTGGCTAAAAGTATTTCTTAACTTTCATTGATGATTTCTCCAGATGCACTTGGCTATACTTCTTAAAACTCAAGAGTGAAGTATTTAAAATATTCTTGTATTCTTGGCCTTTAAGTCCGTCGTTGAAAAAAAATCTAGACATCAAATTCTTAAGCTAAGATCTGATAATGGTGGAGAATATGTTAACAACAAATTCATCAACTTTTGCACTGAGAATGGAATTCAAATGCAACATATTGTTCCACATACTGCATAACAAAATGGTGTAGTTGAAAGGAATAATCGCACCTTAAAGGAAATGGATAATTGTATGCTTCAATCTAAAGGACTTAGTATTAATTTTTGGGTAGAAGCAATTAACTGTGAAAATTACATAATAAATCGCACTCCTACTAAGGTTTTAAAGAATATCACTCTAGAAGAAGCATGGAGTTCAATTAAACCAGATGTAAGTCACTTTCGTGTTTTTGGAAGTGAAGCATGGGCCCATATTCTAGATAAGAAACATAAAGCTTTAGAACCTAAGAGTGAAAAATTTATTTTTGTTGGATATTCTGAAGATGTCAAAGGATACAGACTTATTCCACTTAAGTCAAAAAATTTTATCATTAGAAGAGATGTAAATTTTGCTGAAAATATATTAGCCTACGAGCCTAGTTCGGCAGATGTGCCACCTCTCTCTATCCCTTCTACTTCTGAAAATATATCTTCTTCAGATGATGATAGTGAGGATGATAATCCTCCCCCACCTTCTCATGATCTTCCTCAGCTTCCAAAATTAGTTCGAGCTACTCGAGATGCAGCAAGTGCTCTTACCGGTGATCTTACAGATCAGCGACGTACACATTCTCAGTTCGATAGAGCCTCTTCTTCACTAGCTCAAGCTTGAGCTAATTATGATCCTAACACCTTTGCAGAAGCTTCAGTCCATCAAGATTGGGACGCAACTTTGAATGAAGAATATCGTTCATTATTGGCAAATGATACATGGGATCTTGTTCCCCTTCCAAAGGGACGCAAACTTGTTAGATGCAAATGGGTTTACAAAACCAAGTATGGACCAGATAGAAAAGTTGATAAACATAAAGCTCATCTTGTTGCTAAGGGTTTTTCACAAGTTGAAGGCATTGACTATACTGAAACCTTCTCCCTTGTTTCCAAAATGAACTCTATTCACCTTGTTCTTTCAAATGGGAATTCCATTAGATGGATGTTAAATCTGCCTTCTTGCATGGGGACTTGCATGAAGAAATCTATATGGAACAACCTATTGGTTTTATACAAATAGACTCTAGCCTTGTATGTCGGCTTAAGAAATCCATTTATGGTCTCAAGCAAGCCCCTTGGGCTTGGTATGCCAAAATGGATAGCTTTCTTTTAGAAATTGGATTTTCTAGGTGTCATTATGACAATACTGTCTACACCAAGAAAGTGGGTAAGTCTCTTATCATTCTTGTTCTTTATGTTGATGATATTATCCTTACTAGTAGTGATCCCAACCTTATAAACCATGTGAAGTCCAGCCTTAAAAAGAAGTTTGCAATCCAAGGTATTTCCCTTTCCCAGTCCAAGTATGCATGTGACCTTCTACACCATTTTCACATGGAAGACTGTAGGCCAGCCCCTTCTCCCTTTCATTCTGGAGCCAAAATTTTAGTCACTTGTACCTCCCCTGAAGTTGATGCTACCTTATACCATCAACTTGTAGGATAACTTTTGAATCTGATCCATACTCGTCTTGACCTTTCCTTTGTTGTTGGCCTTATTTCTTGGTTTAGGCAAAACCCACATGAAAGTTATTGGAAAGCATCTAAAAGAATACTTTGTTATGTTCAAGGTACAATTCAGTTTGGGATTCATTACAGTGCATAAGCATATCCTCTATTGGTTTGTTTCACTGATTCTGATTGGGCTGGTGAACCTGATGATCGGAAGTCTACTACAGGTTATGTGTTCACTCTTGGTTCAGGACCTATTACATGGGCTTGAAAGAAAAAAAGTGTCATTTTTCTTTCTTCAGCAGAAGCAGTGTATCATGGTGTCGTAGAAGCTAGTAAGGAAGCCTTGTGGCTTCATAAAATCCTATCAAAGTTTGGCTTTCAACAGTAGAATTCGACTACACTTTGGTGTGATAATCAAAGTTCCATTCAAATATGCAAAGATCCAGTCCAACATCAACACAGAAAACACATTGAACTACACATGCACTTCATCAAAAAGTTCATTCACAACCATGTTCTTGAAGTGCAATATTGTTCAACCGATGATCAAGTTGTAGACATCTTTACAAAGTCTCTCGCAGAGGTGAAGTTTACTAAACTTCGATTTATGGTTGGAGTTTAGGAAGTTGTCACTAAGGGGGGATATGCTCTAATGCCTCCTTCCTTCTCCTATTGTGTCATATTTCTACATCCTTCAATCCTATCCCAAGTTGTTCTTAAGGGGGAATGTTAGGATATTCTGACACATAGGAAATAGTGAAGTATAACTTGGTCTAGTGTAGAGTTAGGTAAAGTGTGTTTCTTTACTATGTACTTTTGTAACTTACAATTTGATGGTCATGATATGTAGTGATTCATCGGTTCATTCTCTCCTCGATATTACCGACACTTGATCCGTGGCTTAACACCTGATTGGTCCATGATCTCTATTTAAAGAGCATGGAGGGTCATTTGTAGGGTAACCATTCATGAGAGAAGCTTATGTAAATTCTTATTCTTTTATTATTAGATTGCCTAAAGTGGCCACGTTGGCTCAGGTCATGGGTTGTTTCCCTCTTTGAGGGTTTTAACCACATCAACAGTACTGGTGTATTGATTTGTGATCTGTTTATGAGTGGTGTCCTTTGGTGTTCTGTTTGAGGAACTTACCCTGTAAATTCCTACATGGATTTCCTGGAGTCACCAAATTTGTTAACCAGGAAATCCCTTTTATGGATAGAAGTGATCCCTCTAGCCCAATGTGTGGGTCTAGTAATAACCGTGACAAAACAATAAAACTTCCCTAACCTAAATCAGAAAGACAAATGAGAAAGGGAGATGAACTACCTCTCTCCTATGCACTCTACCTTTGATGATGATCATGATCCCTTAGCTCCCAGGCTCACTCCTCACTATTCCTTGCATTTGAATACATACAAGAGAGATCAAAAGACAAAAACAAGAGAGATCATATCATATGCATTCCAATGTAAGTTATACAACAGATCAAGGAGTATTGTATTAAAAAAACCATCATAGACAAGCTTATGGGAAGTAAAACATGTTTTGTATTAATGATTAAATCAAAGAGGGAATAATATAGTCAGTGCCTTGATGTTTAAGGCCTCCTTTAGGATGGATCCAAGTCCAATCCAAGATTAACAGGCTCTCCTTTCTTCTCTCACCAAAATGGAAACATCTAAGCACAATCGAGCAGAAGAATGGAAACCAACAATGTCTAACCCATTGAGGGAAGTGAAGAATGGATTTATAGTGAGGGAGAGGGAGTTAGAGATCCACCAAAGGGGGAATAAGGTCCTTATCCAAAAGGTAAGCTCCCTAAAGGTAGGATCAAGTGCTCTAAATGGGAGTACTCGACCATATCTTCATCCAAAAACTACTAGCTCGTTGTTCTTGAGGCTTCTAGTAAAAGGAGCTTATGCTCCATTTTTGGAGAATCTGCTTGAAGAGGACCAGCGCAGATTTTCCTAAAAAAAGTCATGCTACCATCGCTAGTCGCTATTTAGACAAAAGGCTACTAACATGGATTTTCCTACTAAAATTAGTCTTGGTCTTGCAAATTAGGGTTTTTCACAAGTTTTTACAGAATTGCTTCAAGGCATTATTTTTCCATCTCTTCATGGATGTATTGAGCATATAATTCATGGTGAATGAGTTTACACATCTCTTGTCACTTTACGACATTTGTGACAATAGTGGCACAAAGGATGGAACTTCAGGTATAGAGTTGGGAATGTGACAAAACACTATGTAATTTGTTAACCAGACAATCCATTCAATGGATAGAAGCGATCCCTCTAGCCCAATGTGTGGCTCTAGTAACAACCATGACAAAACAACAAGACTCCCCTAACCTAAATCAAAATGAAAAATGAAAAAGGTAGATGTCCTACCTCTCTCATATGCACTCGACCTTTGATGATGATCCTGATCCCTTAGCTCCCAGACTCACTCCTCATTATTCCTTGTGTCTAAACATCTGCAAAAGAGATCAAAAGACAACAACAAGAGAGATCATAGAATATGGATTCCAATGTAAGTTATACAATAGATCAAGGAGTATTTTACTAATAAAACTATCATAGACAAGCTTATGGGAAGTAAAACATGCTGTGTATTAATGATTAAATCAAAGAGGGAAGCATACAATCATTGCCTTGATTTTGAAGGCTTTCTTTAGGATGGTTCCAAGTCCAAGCCAATCTTAACAAGCTCTCCTTTCCTCTCTCACCAAAATGGCAACATCTAAGCACAATCGAGAAGAATAATGGAAATTAGCAATTGCCAACCCATTGAGGAAAATGAAGAATGGATTTATAGTGAGGGAGAGGGAGCTAGAGATCCACCAAAGGGGGAAGAGGTCCTTATCCCAAAGGTAAGATCCCTAAAGGTAGGATCAATGACTCTAAATGAGAGTACTCAACCATATCTTCATCCAACAGCTACCAAATTGTTGTTCTCAAAGCTTCTAGTAAGAGAACATTTTGCTCCATTTTTGCAAAAACTACCTGAAGAGGACCAACACTGATCTTCCTATAAAAAGTTGGCTACTAGTGCTAGTCACTAATTAGACAAAAGGTTACCAACACGGATTTTCATACTAAAAGTAGCGTTGGTCTTGCACATTAGAGTTTTTCACAATATTTTCCAGAATTGCTTCAAGACATTAGTTCTCCATCTCTTCAAGGATGTATTAAGCATATAATTCATGGTGAATGAGTTTACATAGATTTTGTCTCATTACGACATTTGTGATGATAATGGCACAAAGAACGACACTTTGGGTATAGAGTTTGGAACGTGACAAAATATTGTGTAAAAGATGCCCCCTAAAGCATGAAAGCAGAACAGGAAGTGATGGTTGATGTGCTTTATCATTTAAGGCAAGGAGTTTGGAAGACCACCATCAGGAGACTTGCAAATCAACAATGATACAATATATGACATCTCCGATATATACATATGCCTGATAATACATTTGAATAGGCATCAAAATATAATACATGAATCCACAGTATGGACGCAACCATCCATCTGAAAAGGTTCATGTCTATGGATCCACGACATGGACATAAACATTCATATGAAAAGGATCATGTATATAGTCATGAATAATGAATAACTCCTTGCAACCTAGATTTTAACATATGAGATCCAGGGTCTTCATCTCTATCCTGATCAAAGTACGAATTTAACCATGTGAATAGGTGTGTTGACATCGAACATGGTAGAAACCATTTAATTACCAGTCAATAATGTAAACTATTAACTGGCATGAGAGAAACCACCAATAATGATGATGGCCCTCAAGGTACACAAGTATAATCTACAAGTATGAATAAGTGAGCTGAAGTTGAACACTTGCCAAATCATTTGATCAAAGGCCAATGATGTAATCCTATCATCGAACATGAAGAACTTGCCATTGAGGCATGCAAGCTCCAAGGTACTGAAAGGGAGTTTCTAAATCAACTTCCTAGATAATGAGATGAAGTCGACATGAAGTGATCCATCAAAGGAGGGCCATAACAATTCCCACATCATCGACATGAAACATAGGATATCTCAAAATGATAGGAGTAATGATTCTTGCGGAGAGGGTCACATAGGTATAAGAGGTTTGAATTTTGTAGATATAACTTCTCCTGAACATATCAGCTACATGACTTCGAAGTTCAATAGCACTTGACTCAAAATGGAATCAAAGGTCATGATGACAATAGGGGTGATTGAATCAAGGGAAAATGGATTTCCCAAACCTAGGAAGGCAAGTGGCAAAGAGATGATATCTCAAACCCGACATGAGATGCAGATGAGTGTCATGTTCAAGAGCAACATGTTGCCTTTACAAAAAATATAGGACATGTTTACTTTCATTTTTCCCCAATATCAATAGTGAGTACCTCTTTATTTTTAATCACAAGATTGAAGAGGATACCATATGCTCATCGTATAAGTGTATCGTTCAAATGAATCGATCCTAGTAAGTTTAACGAACCCTAGGAAGGAGTAACTCAGTCTCGTCATGGTGACAAGTCCTGCATCATTTAAGTTTTACGAGTCCGATGGAGGGATAACTTGACATCTTTTTCATGCTTAGAGAGTTTGAAAAAGAGGCAAAAAGGAAACTCCAAAGGTCCCTTTTCATAGATAGTCTCTCAAATCTGAAAAGGTAGAAAACAATATTAAATAGAACCTATTGTAGTGCCTACAACCACCCTCCAAAATTTTGCCTTAGCTTCGTTTTGGAGCCTCCCTACCAACCATCCTTAGTAGCATGTCTTGCACTGTGAAGTACATAGGCTTCAGTCGAGTTTCATTGGCTTGCCAACCTATGCATGTCAACTTGCTTGGCTCCCATCACAGGCTGCCATTCCGGACTTAGGTAATTTTTTGGTTGAGATGTTCACTCAAAAATTACGCAATTCTGGAGGGGAACCAACCTTCCCTCTAGAAATTGTGCAATCCTACTGAGTTTCCTTCTAAGCTCTAGAATTGTAGAATCCAACCAGGCATCCCTACCTTTGAAAATTGCGCAATTATGGGAGACAGACCTGCTGACCCCAAAAATTGTGCAAGGATTGAGGATCAACCAGCCCTGATCAGCCCAGAAACTATGCAAATCCCTTTCCTAGGCTTACATACCATTGCATGTACCTTCAGGTTGACCGATTCCCTCGGGGACTAAGCAATCCTAATTTGCATGCATGGGTTTTTCTTCCCTAAAGAGAAAAAAGCAACATAAAAAAGGAATCCCTAGAGTTAGGGATCTATTTTTGGTAGCTGGAGGTTACATGCAAATGTCATTATAGAAGCTTCCCTCCAAGTGTCACTTTTTCCTATATTTGTGGCATGCATATCATAACCTTAATCTTATCAAAACTCATTTGTCAGATGCTATAGAGCTCATTCCTCACATTGATCTTGTAGCTCTCACATCCCACATCGCATCTAGGAGTTTTTAACACATTCAACTCAGTTGTTTTAGGGTAAGTCTACTTTTCATGTCTTGTGTTGCGTTTTTGTCGGTTTTTGTATTCACTTTGTGTAAGTGTTATCTGCTTGATTTCAATGAATGCTTGTTGTCATTTTGATGCATGTTAGCTTGCAGAAGCATTGTTTTAGTTTTTCATTGCATCTCATTATTGTAGCATGCATGACATTGTTTCTTCACTCATGGTCGTCATTGCAACAACTCGCTTCACACACATGCTTGTTTTCTCTTTTTCTGAATCCTGCACCCACTTTTTTCATGCATGATCATTCACTCTTATTTACACTCAGTCCCACCATGAATTCCAACCTTCTCATGTTTTCAGTCACCCGTCGGTGGGTCTGGGCTGCCTTGCCCCGAACCTTGCCTTACCCGACAAGCAATGTGCATTTCTGAGAATGAAAACTCTACCTTCCTCCCATAAAATGCACAACTCTAGCCAGAACTAGCCTCTAGGATTACGTTGTACAATTCTGGGAGGTAGTGCCTTGCTAGCCCCAAAAATTGCGCAATGTAGTTTGCTGGTTTTCATGTCACTGCTAACTAAAATTGTGCATTGCACAGTTTCAGTCCTCAACAGGCCAGGATGGACTATTCATTTTGAAGTTCCAACATTCACTCAACCTCCTAATAGCCTGGATTGTGCCTTGCGCAATTTTGGTAGTCGGTCTCCTAGCCTCACAATTAGTCATACAGGGTTGTTGCAAGTCAATCCTCAAGTTTGTTTTGGTTTTCAATTGAAAAATTTCTTGTCATGAGTGTTGTTATGTCTCCAGGTATCACAAGTGTTTTTCTGCCTCTCAGTAGCACAAGTACAATGGCCTCTCAGGTGATGAACACTAGTATTGAAGCAAGAATGCTGAAACTCATGGGGCTACCAGCTTTACTTTATCAACCTGGGGTTCGTACAAACTTGGAAGTGGCAATTCTGTATACACAAGTAAAAGTGATGGCTCTACCTTTTGTCACTGTTTAGGTGGCAAGAGACCACTAGGCTTTTCAAGCTAGACTTCTATGGACTCAGAAGAAGCTTGATTACTAATGAAAGAAAGAGAAGTCTACTCTAGGAGAAAGCTTGACTACTGCAATACGGAAAAGGACTGAATTCCAATGCTAAAAACATTTCCTAACTAACTGTTGAGAAACTATGATTTACAAGAATTCCAAGCTAACATGTATGAAATGCTACTATCTTAAGCATGAAAGTTCAAAACATCAAACATCACTACTGTGCATGTAAAGGATTGAAATAAATCTGTTTTTTTTCTTTTTATGGAAAAACAAGTGTGAAAGCTAATCTCTTTTGGTGGTGTGGTAGGTGTCTTAGGGACGCTGGTGGATGGTTGGAAGGTTTGGGAGACCCTTAGGTGACCTTGTGTTGCTTCCTGGAGGTTTTCCCTCAATTCAGCCTTAAAACAGGCCACTACAGGAAAACCTACAGGGTGTCCTAAAAACCTATAGGATTCCCTGTATTTCTATAGGATAGAGCTAAGAAAAAAATGATGGGTGCTAAAGGTGACGGAAGGCCTAGGGAAGGTGGTTGGTGGGTGTAATGGAGTGAGAAAATTCCTAGGATCACTCAGAACTCAAAACCAAGGTTGGGAGATGGTTGGATTTTCTCAACATGCTTGGAGAAGTTTCCATGTAAAATGATAAAAATGATGAAGGTCTTAGTGAAAGCAAGGAATGATTATGGATGGATGAAGTTGGAAGGTGGTTGCTTTCTATGAGATATTTCTCTACTTCTGAAACACCTGCTCTGCATCAAACATTGATATTTGCCAAAAAATCATGTAAACAAGAAGAATTTCACCCAGTTATAAAAACAAAGTTTAATGAGCTAGTTGTCTACTTCATGCATGAAGGAAATTGCAGAATAAAATGGAATCATTGATGAGATCTATTGTAAGACTAAAAATGGAGGAAATGGTAATTAAATCCTACACTTGCAAACTGATGAAATGCTGGTTCAAGTACAATAAATTCTAAATTCTACGAGAAAGTAGAAATCTGTCTTTTTAGGGCTGCATAGGGGTCCTTTCCTCTAATCATGATCCCTAAAGGAAGAAGTGAGGCGAAGACACCTATTGACAGTTTTTTAATGCTCCTTTTATCCCTTCTAACCTACTGCTAAAGTAAAGCACAAATGGAAGCAAATTAATAACCAAACTAATCAAATCTACACTACTTGCAATGAAATACTTCTAAGGACAATTTAACCATGAATATATGAAACTAATCTAAGCATACATATACAAGAAGAGGAGCCTTTAATGCTAGGGTTGGGCCCTAGCCCAAGAGCTTCAGCCCTTTAAGTTAAATCAGTACTGGGTCATGAAAAAACTCATTCTCATTATCAAAACAGAAAATTACATAGTAATGTCTTCCACAACTGTGGAGCTCTAAAATAACTAGTGTTTTTACAACAAAAATTTGAATCCTAATGAGGCTTTAGGCCTATTTATTTATACAACTGAAGTCTCCAACGACTTCCTTAAATCTAGGGAGGCTGGGCTCCCAAACTTGAGATGAACTAACGCTTTCACTATCACTTGCTTGGCTGCCTTTTGATCTTCATGACTTGGTTGCTTGTGCTCTGAGCTAGTGTGATTAATGGAGGAATATTCAAATGAGAGAGGAGTAAATGAGGAGGATTTACCTCCTACAATCTCTCTTCCTTGTCCCATTCAAGTTTCAACCTTTACTCTTGCCAAAATTCCCTGATTTTCTCTCACAAACCTGCATTTAATGCACATTAGTCCACTAGGCATAATATCTCATTTTGACTCATCTCATTAAACAAAATATAGTAAAAAAATGTAATAAATTGTGAGAAGAGTTGATTTTACTAAGCTAGGAAGTGAATTAAGATCCATATAGTTACCCAATGATGAGGCTCATCATCACCCCCTATTGAAATTGTTGCTCATCCTCTGAGAAACTCAATCAATATCCATGTCTTTCATAGCCTTAGTGGCTTCCCTAACATCCCATGCTTCTATTGTGGGTTCTTCTTCTTGTGCATAGAATCTTGCCTTCCTTTCTATCTCCTCCCTCTGCTTCTTTCTTCCTCTTCCTTCCTTCCTTCTAACATCCCCAAAAGTAGTGGTGGACTGAGTCTCAAGTCAATCCAAATGACTTTGAGCCTTTGGATGGTTTGTTTGTACATGGGTGTCCTATTCAGTGCCTCTCTCATCCTTTGGGGAGAATGGTACTCTCTGATTTTTAGACTGTATGGAAAATTATTCCATCTCCTTTGGCAAGCTTTCATGCTATCATCCCCTAACAATCTGAAAATATCCTCAAGGTGTGTAATTTATTGCTCTTGGGCAACAAGATACCTGGGTGCAAATTGAGGATCATTTGTAATTAAATTATGTGTGTTAATGAGAGCCATTGGATTGGATTGCTCATCTCATATCACGAGAGGCTCTATTTGTTCCCTTGCCAATATCTTCTTCATTTCTGTAGCCCTTTCTTCCCCATGGTTCATCCATGATGCCAAAGCCATCAACTATAAATCCCCTAGCTTTGCATTAGGGTCCCATACATTCAGATCTGTCAAAGCCATGTTATGCAAGTAGAACTCAGACATCTTAGCCCTATCCTCCAATGTAATTTAATCACATAGATCAATGAACTGTCTATAATCCTAGAATGGCATAGTGCCTCTCTGTGCTAGGGTCTTGATCTGTAACTACAACCACTATTCCTTAAGGGATAATGCATAGGACTTAGTTTTCATCCTGCACTGGATTGCTTCCAAAGATAGACTAGCCATGGATGCCAATTGATTCTCTCTTTCTTGTAGTTTTCCTTTCAACCATGCATTTTCTGCCTCCAACTGAGCCTTCATTATGGCCTCTTTGTCCCTCGAGCTACTTAGTTCTCTACCCATCTCTTTGAGCTTCTCCTCCATGTGACCAATGTCCTCCTCTCCCTTGGACTTGGCAATCTACATCCATTTATATGTTCTGGCTCTTTCTTTCTCAAGCTCAAAGAATAATGGGATGGCAAATTTTTATTGAATGACCCTGCCCCCTTCAATAAATATGTAGTAGGATTCAAGGTTAGGTTGAGGACTAGGTTCCCTTAGCTCTGGGTCCTCTCTCTTTGTTTCTTGTTGCACACTTCCTTCCTTATCCAATTTTTGAGTTTCATGCAAGTTTAGCAGAGTTTCCTCTAGGACTTCCTCTACTTCCTATAGGTCCTATCGTGTATCCTGTAGGATGTCTTTTCCTTTGGATGAGGAAGATCTAGTCACGAGCCTTCTCTCATCACTGATAGGAGACCTAGGGGAGGTTTGTGCTGAGTATCCTTCTCCTTGAGTTTTTGTAAGAGGAGCCATCTTCTCCTACTAGTTAGGTGAGTCCTCAATAACAATGGGAACCTTGGTTGGAGTTTGAGGTTTTCCCTGCCTTATCCATGTACTTTTTCTTGTTCTGAAATATAAGGGTGTTTGCCTCTATCTTTTGCCTTTTTTTTTATAGGGGTGCTAAGGGTAGTGAGGGAAGCTACTGCCTCTTTCTCAGTGGGTTCTAGAGACACCTTGGGTGACTCCTCCTTGTCCTCTACCTCCTCTTTTCCATTACCCTTTTCACCTTTGTCCTCCTCCTCTTCTTCTCCCTCTAGATCCTCATCTTGTTTATCGGTTTCCTCCTTGACATCTTCTTATTTTTATTCATCACCCCTTCTCTTTCTCTTCCTCTTCCTCCTCATATATTTCCTCTTCATCCCTCTCTACTTCTTCTTCATTTGTTTCAGTCTCTTCTTCATCCTTTTCACTGATAGTAGGGCTTCTATCATATGTGAGGGCCTTGATATCCTCCTCTATTGGCATGTCTCTAAAAATTGCCCAAGTGATAAGAATTCTGAGGTTTTGGAGGGCATATAATGATTCTGATTAACCCATGGTAGGCCAATTATTGGTAGTTTCCTTCATGTACCTTTATGCTCATATCTATCAGTGATTGTAGAAGGAAGTATGGTATGTTGAGCCTCTAGTGAGGAAGTGTTTCTACTCCAAACATCAATTATTCAAGTAGCCTAAAGTGATATCCATATACGACACTATACCTACCTTCACATGATATGTATTTTATAAGATGGTAGCTTACCTCATTCCAGGGGTATGCTAGGCTTGCTCTCCTCACTCCATTTTGTCTTCAATGGGCTCCTCTCCCTCTAGAAAAAAATTCTTCTTGGAAGTTTAGCTATTTCCCTTGTCTTCCTTTCTCCAAGGCACTCCTAAGGGAAGCGTGGTAATTTTTCTTATGAGTTCATGGGTGGGCTCTATGGAGAGGCCTCTCACCACAATAGTGGCATGGCTTCTGGTTAGTGGAATGAGGGAGAGAGCAAAATCTCGGGCTACTTCATCATCATACCCCCTCAATTTCTCAAAGTACCCCATCCAATTATGCCTTTTGAATATTTCTAGCACAGGAGGGTATTGGTGAATCCTTACAGTGTTAATGGGATCCCTTCTATTAAACCCCCCTATCATTTTTTCTGGTGAATTTGAGGAGCATAGATGTACGATACAAAATTTTAATGGAGAAAATGCGACTGAAACTTCTGTGGATACAATTCCCTTATACAACTATCAATTTCAATCAAACTAAGAGATTTTTATGTTCTTTTTACGTGGAAAAATGGGAGGAAATGTAGAGCCTACCTCCACATAGTGCTTGATGTAGCCAACCACTGTGTTTCCCCCTTTGAAAATTCTCTCTACCAATCCTATAGAGTGCCTAATTGTATCCCGTAGGATTCCTATGTGATCCTGTAGGATTTCCTACAGGATCTTATAGGAAGTCCTGCATAGGAAAAAATGAAGTTTTCCTCTCATGTAGGTTGCTTGGGGATGAGAGTGACTTTGCTAGAGTGAGCCTCGACAAGATGAATGCATGAGTGCATGGGGATGAATGTTTATTTCCTCTTATGGTCGAGTTGAGTGAGGTGGTGTGCTAGCAGCTGAGGTACAAATTTCTATTTTTGGACCGTTGGTCCCCACTACCACATCATCATTTCCCTCACCTCATAATCAACTCCCACTTCGGGCATCCGTAGTCTTTAACTATTTTTGACCTCATCCTCCTTTTCTTTGACTTGATTGCTGCCATGTGTTTGAGGACTAATTGTTTTGTCCTTGTTGACTGAACGAAGGTGGCCAAGCTAATTGGACACCTTTTGCTTATAAACCAACTCGCTCACAACCTTTTACATCTTTTTATTACATTATGCAAATGAGAGAGTGAAGCGAGACAATTACCTGTGGTAACAATACTTTGCTACAGTTTGTTGAAGAAATGAGGTTTTTGTAGATGTTGGCTACATGTTATCTTTCCTCTTTTTTTATTTTATTATCCTTTGATGATTTCCTTGATGTGTAAGTACCTGGTGTTGAAGATGATGGTGTTGTTGTTGCTCTTGAGATTCTTCTACCCTTGGATCCCCATGCTGAAAACGTGTTGTAGCTTACGATTTTTATTTTATGGGATAGGCTACTACAGAATGTCCCTAAAAAATTTTAATCATTTCTTCTATTGGGACCTGATGATGATGACCATGGATAGAGAGGAGGTTTATGGGTGTGTGAATAATGAGAAATAACCTTCAGGTATTGTTCCCCTTTGCTCTCTATCTCATCTTTTTTCTCTATTTTTTTTTGTTGAAGACTGTAATTTTTTGAAAACTGATTTTTTTAATGATGAATGTAGGGGTTATCAAGGTGGAGAGAGGTATGGTAATGAAGTGGTGATGTAGGGATTTTAATTTTTTGACATGGGCAGGTCATTTCCTTTCCCTAGGGTTACTTCCTATAGGATTCCCAAGCCACTGCAATTCCTACAGGATCATCTTGTAGGTTTTCAGGGGATCGTGTAGGTCTACATGGGATCCTGTAGAAAACACAGTACCCTTGCAAACTGGGTAAAATGAGTGAAACAAATGAAAGGAATGGTGTAATTATGAAGGATAATGAATGGAGAAATAAAAATATGAGTGGAATAGGTCCCTTTTGATTCTCCTTTTCTCTCTGATAGTCCTCTTGTTGACCTGTAAACAATTTTTCATGATTTTTCTTTTCTCTCTTTTTTTTTTTTTTTTCTTAAACAACTAATCTATCTCCAAGAGGTTTTCATCCTAGCTTCGTTACCCGAGTGCCTCAAGAGAGGTTTTCACCCATAGATCTTTTTATTTCTCTTTATTTTTTTTGACACCATTGGGCTGCCCCAAGAGGTTTTCAACCCAATAGTGGGACTCAAGCGCCTCATGGAGGTTTTCACCTGAGTCTCCTTATTTTTTTTTTCTTTTTTTTTTTTCTCTTTTTCTTAGTGACTTCATGAGAGAGGAGTTGAGGCTTGCTCCACCACCATCACTATTTTATTGATCCCATAAATGAACTCTTGCTTTGACAATGGCCTTTTGTAAACTTTCAATCTATGCCCATTAACAAGTAAAGGAATGGCCTTTGCATCTATGGTTCTGATCTGCACTGAACCATTATCATGACATCTTTATATAACATAAGGTCCTAACCATATTATCGTTAACTTTCCCTTAAAGTATTTATATCTGGAATCATATAACAAAGCCCAATCACCTTCTTGAAATTGCTTATCCTTGATGTTCTTATCATGCCATATCTTCCTCTGAATTTGAGTTACCTCTGTGTGTAGGAGGGCCTGCATTTTGAACTCATCTAAACCATTCAACTAGAGAAATATCTCCTTTTGTGCACTGATGAGATCTAGATCTAGTTGGGCCACCATCCTCAATGTATTATACCCAAATTCAATGGATAGCAGGGCCTTTTTCCCATAAACCAACTCATAGGGTGTGAGTCCAGTGGTGGTCTTCCAAGTGGTATTATAGGCCCAGGTGGCCTCAACTAGTCTGTCTTCCCAATATTTCCTGTTGCTGCTAACCACTTTGGTTAGGATGCCCTCCAATGCTCTGTTGGTCACCTCCGCTTGCCCATTAACTTGTGGGTTATAGGGAGTGGAGTTTATATGCGTGATCTTAAGCTGGCTTAACAAGTCTTCAATCATGTTGGAGGTAAACTAGTCGCCTTGATCAGTGACCATTTCTCTATGGTACACAAATTTGTAAAATGCACTCTCCCTTAAGAACTCAACCACCTTCTCTTTTGTTGTTGCCTTGATTTGCCTTGGTTTCAGCCCACTTAGTCAGATGGTCAGTGCATACATTGATATACTTATTTTTCTTCGAAGGAGGGTCAATAGGTCCAATCAAATCCATGCCCCACTTGTCAAATGTCTCGAAAGTCACTTGAGGTTGTAGAGGAATTTCATCTCTTGGAGTAGGCTTTCCCATCTTTTGGCACCAATCACACTGACTAGTATATATTTTCACATCCTGATGAAGAGTGGGCCAATAATAACCAGCTTGTAACACTTTAAATGTTGTCCTCTTTGCTACAAAGTGACCTCCACAAGGCCCATCATAACAGGTCAAAAGGATGTCAAAGACTTCCTCCTCCCTTACACACCTTCTCATAATTTGATCCAGGCCTATTTTTAAGAGGTTACCCCCAATCCAAGTGAAGGGGGCACTCTTCCTCACAATCTTGATTTTCTCTTTGGAGGACAAATTCGGTTGGAATTGTGTAGATACCAAATAGTTTTCTATGTCAGAAAACCATGGAGAGAGAACTGAAATGTTGAATAGGTTCTCATCCGATAACTGATCATCAACCATTCCCTCCTCACATACAGGTAAAGTTAATCTGGACAAAAAATCTGCAACAACATTTTTCTTACCAGGCTTATCAACAATAGTTAGATCAAACTAATGTAATACAAGTAACCATCTAATAATCTAGGCATTCACATTAGGTTTATTCATTAAATATTTGATTGCAGTATGGTCAGTATGTACAAATGTTTGATAGCCTGTAATATAATGCCTAAATTTGTTCAATGAATGCATAATATCCAGGAGCTCCTTTTTGGTCACTGTGTAGTTTAGTTCAACCTTTCACAAATTCTTACTGATAAAGTAAATGGCATAAGGCAATTTTTTATCTATCTGGCCTAGAGCTTCTCCTATGGCTTTGTGTGAGGCATCATTATGTATATGAAAAGGAAGGCCCAAATTTGGGCCTCGAAGAATCAGTGTTGTGGTTAACTTGTCCTTCAGGGTGTCTAGGGCCTCTTGACAACTTTTTGACCATAGAAACTTAGAGTCTTGGGCCAATAACCCAAATAAGGGAGAAGCCAATTTGTTGAAGTATTTTATAAACCTTCAGTAGTATCTATCTAATCCTATGAAACTTCTGACATCTCTCTACTTTTGTGGAGGTGGGACCCTTTGGATGATAACTATTTTGTTTGGGTCCACCTACAGTCCTTGCTGGGATATTGAATGCCCTAGTGCAGTCCCTGCAGTCATCAAGAATTCAAATTTTTCAGGACTAAGAGACAAGTTCATTTCAATGCATTTTTTCAACACCTTGCCTAAGTTGGATAGAGACTCCTGAAAATCACATCCATAAGGTATAAAATCATCCATATAAATCTCTACCACATCATGGACTAATTCGACAAAGATACTCAGGAATTCTCTCTTGAAAGTGGAGGGAGCATTGCATTGGCCAAAAGGAAGGACCCTATAGGTGAAAGTACCCCAAGGACAAGTGAAGGTGGTCTTATCCTAGTCTTTCGAGCTGATCTAGATTTAGTTGTACCCACTTAATTCATCTAGGAAAGAGAAAAACTTTTTTCCTGCCAGGCTGTCTGGTACTTGGTCAATGAAAGGTAGAGGGAAATGGTCCTTCTTTGTGGCCTTGTTTAACTCCCTATAATCAACACAAATCCTCCTGTTATAGCACCATTTACCACCCTTGGTATTTTTGATGCTTGGTTTATGGCCTAGGGCAACCCCTCCTTCCAGACTTGTTCCAAATATATTAAAAACAATGTTTTATTCCCTGTACGCTACTTTTCCATAAGATAAAAGCATGTACACAGAGGTTAGTCAATACCCAACCCACGTATATGTGTTAAAACACTTAAAAAAATAAATTTCCTTGATTATGGGCAGAGTTCACAGGTTTTACCTGTTCATTACCTCCTATTGCCCTTGGCTTAACTGTTTCCCAACTAAAAAACTAATTGGGAGAAGTGAAAATAGACTTCTATGGGAAGGCCTAAAGGAGGAGAAGCGACAGATTTATTATACTAAGATTATCCCTGACTAAGTTTGATGAATCCCTGTGCCTCATGCACTTCCCCAAGCTTCAGGAAACCCTTGTTTCCTTGATTATAGATATTCTCCCTCTTGATTGAGATATCATGGTGTTGGTTATGGAAGAAGATTGTTGAAGGCTGGGATAGGATGAATCTGTAGGACAATTCCACTTAGAGCCGGAAGAAGAAGACTCAGATGAATTCTCTCCATGTTATTTATAGCTTACTGCAATAAAAAGGAATGTTGTCTTGTTTCCGAAATTAACTTTGTTTATGCATTAAATTATGTTGTAATTCATATATAAATGTTGTTTTGATGTACGATCAATCATTTGTTTATATGATATAAAGTCAAATTTTGTGAATATGCTTTACTTATATACTGTTATGTATGTTCGAATTGATTGATTTTTAGGTCTGAAGAACATCGGGAGTTGCGGAGGGTCTGAACCCTTTGGGACCTACTCGAACGAAGGAAATCCGGGTACGATTGCTCTTACGTAGTTTGTTTATATAAGCATTTTGCCTAAGTTGTATGAGTGTTTCTTTTTGTAGTTTGCTTCTGCTCTATTGGGGTTCTAACCGAAAGCCCTAGGTTACTTATTCCCGAAATAGAATTGGCGACTCTGTTGGGGATAACAATCTTGTTATTCCTAGTTTGCGTTGTTCAGTGTCAATCAGGGCTGACTCTTTGGTTTTCTTGATGTTACACTCTTATTTGGTCTACTAGAGTCTAAGACCTTAAGTCTAATCTTTTTGATCTAGCTTTTTTTTTTTACTTTTCTTGCAAAGCTTTGTATATGCATTTTACTCTGGTTACAGTAGTGTACACATGCTTGTTTCTGTGAAGTGAACCCGCATATAAGCGAGTTTCCTATATCAGAATCATGTGTACATGCCTCTGTGCTTGAACACAGTAGCTTATACCAATTTTTGCATTGTTCTTTCAAATCTCTTTGCCCAGAAAGATTTGTTCCCTAGTCTATTGATCCAGGTGGATCTTCAGATACAGTGGCATGAAAAAAATTCCAAAATAAAATTTCTCATAATGAAGTTAACCCAGGACCAGAGCATAGATCTCGTCGTCTTGATTCCAACGACGTGAACAAAACTTCAATCTGAGTCCAGATGATGAAGTTATCATGAAAATAAGGTTGCTTTGTTCCTTAAGAAAATGAGGATTTTCCTTTAAAAATGGGTTTTAAGCCTTAAAAGGCCAAAATCACAATTGGAGGATCCAAGGAGGCAGACTTAAGGAGGCGTAGTGGAATCCCTGATCACCGATCTCCGATTACATCAGATCGGCGATCGGAGGGCGATCAGGTCTATGAAATTTGTGTTGGGGATATCGGGGTAATCGACATCGGCAATCAGGGGTGCGATCGGCCGACGCTGATATTGGTGATTGACGGTCTTCAAAGTCCCCTAATATACACGGCCTTGGACCTTCACAAATTGTGATTGCGAAATCGGGCTCGAACCCGATAAGAATAGAAGCCCGATTTAATAAATTTGAAATCCGAGTAAATGGTTTTTTGCTGGATTTTAGTGTTTTTTCGGGGTTTTTGGTATTTTATCACTACAATGATAAAGAGGCTATTTTTAAGGTTTGGTTGTGCCCACCGATCCTTCTACTCCACCAACCTCTATTTTGAACCAGACAACCCTAATTTAAGTGGCTTTTGTCCTAAATGAAACATATAAAGCCCAACAATTGGAAAAAGGATGGGAGAGAGGATTTCTCAGCACGTTGTTTGAGTTAGGGAGCTTCCTAGAGGTCGATAGTGCATTTTGTCTATTTTGGACAAGTTTTAGATGTTTTCAGCCCCTTTCAATGCCACAGATGCATTGGTGCTGCCCACTTCTCCATCTGAGGCCTCCATTTTACGGCCATCTTTCAAAATAGAGGTATAAGCCTCTTATATTCAGCTAATGATTGTAATTCTCTTATTTTCATGTCATTTAATATAAGAAGGCCTCCCCATTGTTCGAGCAAGGCTCAAAGGCATAGTCTGAGTTGGACAAACTGTGTTATCAAGTCTTTGTGTCTTCCTTCCTGTTTTTATGAGCTTCTTCTTCTTCTGTTCTTGTGTGCACTTTAAATTTCGGTGTTAAGCTTCAATTTTCACATGTGATTCTTTTCATACATCTATAAGGGAAAGCATCCTGGATCAAGTGGTATCAGAGCAGGGCTTTTTAGATGTGAATTGCATGTTTGTATGCTAACAAGAAACAAGCTTCAAATATGTGAAGGGGAACTAGAACCTTTTGATCCATAAGCAAGGCATGCACCTCGAAGGAGAAACATGGCAGAAGATGAGGCTCATCTTGAAGAGGGGCGTAATTTCAGAAAGACCTTCTATTCAATGGCAGAGAATATCAGTCTGCTGGTTTTAAGGCTAGAGAAAGCAAAAGAGAGAAATCTAGAAGGACAAGATTCAACACATGGGAATGGTGGAGAAGAACCCCCTCCTTCTCCTTCTGGGAGTGAAGGTTCTCCTTCCTTTCACCACCATAATCATAGAAATTCAAAGGATGCATCTAAGAAACCCTTCTTTAACTCAGATGTTAAATTTGATCTTCCTATGTTTAATGGTGAAAGTAACGTAGAGAAGCTTAATAATTGGATTAGGCAGATTGAGGTCTACTGTAGGATTTAGCAGATCATGGAGGATGAGGTAAATATCTAGCTGGCCTCTCTACAGCTGAGCAGCACCACTCTCGTTTGGTGGGAGAGTAAACTGAAGAGCAATAAGAATGTGGGTAAACTATTTTCCTCATGGCCTGATTTTGTTTATGTGTTAAAGGAACAATTTTATTCCTTAGGGTACAAGCAAAAAGCTTTGATGAATTGGCAGTATTTAAGGTAAGGAAAAGGGTAGGATGTTCAGAGTTTTATAGAAGAATTTAGAAAGCAAGCACTGAATTTGGGTATTGCACTTGATACACCTAATGTTGTAACTAAGTATATTGGCTCATTACGTAGTTATATTAGACATTCATTTTTGTTGTTTGAACCAACCACTATTGATTCAACCAGCGTAAAAGCAATTCATATTGAGAATAGGGGCAAAAATGAAAGAGATGATCAGTCCAGAAAGCCGTTGTTCAAACCTCCCAATGGCAAATCCAAAGCGAAATGGAAAGGGAAGGAGAAGAAAACAGTAGCAACCAAAGAAGGAGAGTGGCCTTATTGCAATCATTGCAAGAAGGAAGGCCATGATGATGATCATTGTTGGAAGTAGCACCCAAAAAAGTGTCCAAAGAAGTATGGAGGAAGAGGGAAGTAGAAGATAGTGGCAGCGACGCAGCAAGACCTTGGATCGGATTCAGGAGATGAAAATTTGATCACAGCAGCAGGAAAAAAAGGTACTCTTACACCTCATGTTAATTCTAAATCACATGAAGGCACCAGTTCTTCAAATGAGTCCCTTTCTAATGGCCGAAAAAGAATTGAACTATTTCATATCAAAGTTGTTGTAAATCACACTAAAGTTGAAACTCTGTTTGATAGCGGGTCCCAAGAAAACTTAATCACAGAATCCCTAATAAAGAAACTCGGCTTAGAAACAAAACCACACTCGAAACCTTACCTAATGGGATGGATACATGATAAAGCACAACTGAATGTAACCCAATAGTGTAAAGTCAAATTTGTGATCACTTCTAAGTTAGTAGATGAAGTAGAAATGGATGTAATACCATTGGATATCTGTGGCATGGTGTTAGGGAGCCCATATTTGTATGATAGAAAGGCAGTCTTTTTCCATCATGAGAAAAAATACCATATCACAAAATATGGGGAAAAAGAAGCAGAATTCACTGATGCCTTCCAGGGTTGCATTCAGGAACATAAACAGGAACTAACTGAGTTAATTTCTAATTATGATGAGCTATTCAAGAACCAAAGGGATTACCTCTGAAGAGGGAAATCCAACATGAAATCCATCTGTAGCATGATGCTCCTTTGCCAAATATTGACATGTACAGGATGTCGATTATTGAGATGAAGGAAATCAAGAAACAAGTGCAAGAATTGCTGGACCAAGGGGTCATCAGGGTGAGCATCTCTCCGTGTGGCTCACTGATTGTCGTAGTCCCAAAGAAAGATGGCACCTGGAGGATGTGCGTGGATTAGTGTGCACTAAACAAGATCACAGTGAAAAATATCTATCCCCTTCCTCACATAGATGATTTATTGGATCAATCAAAGAATGTTGTTTATTTCACCAAGTTGGATTTGCGCAGTGGATACCACCAAGTCTAAATCACAGAGCAGGATGTGTGGAAAACCACCTTCAAGACCAAATAGGGGTTGTTCGAATGGATGGTGATGCCATTCGAGCTTTGCAACACTCCAACCACTTTTATGAGGGTTATGAATGATCTCTTTAAACCTTTCATTGATGAATTTGTTCTTGTATAGTTAGATGATATACTTGTCTTTAGTAAGAGCTAGGCCGAGCATGTGTGTCATGTAAAGAAAGTGCTTGATGTACTAGCAAAAGAAAAACTCTTTGTAAAATTGTCAAAGTGTGAGTTTGGGAAAACCTCTTTGGGTTACCTAGGTCATATTGTTGGCCATGGTCAATTAAAAATTGATCCCTCTAAAGTTGAAGCAATTTTAATTTGGCCTAGGCCTACTAGTGTAATCGAGGTCTGTAGCTTTTTAGGTACAATCCAGATTGGAGGAGATTTATTGCTAATTTATCTGTTATTGCAGCACCTTTGCACACATTGAAAAGTGTAAAACAGGTCCTCCAATGTGGAGGAAGACAGAAGAAGTCCTTCAAAACATTGAAGGAAAAGATCAGCACCATTCCGGTCTTAGCCTTACCCGATCTCCAACAATCATTCGAGATCGAAACCGATGCCAGCAGTTATGCCATAGGAGTTGTACTGATGCAGCAAAAGAAGACAATTTGTTACCATTCTGAGAAGTTTTCTCAAGTTGTGATAAACTATCCCACTTATGACAAGGAGCTTTATGCCTTGGTGCAGAGTGTGAAAAAATGGAAACACTACCTGATCAGCAAGGAGACCATCATCCATACAGATCATCAGCCCTTGTAGTACCTTGAGTTGTAGACCAAGTTGCAGCAATCTTGTCATTTTAGGAGGATGGGTTTTCTTCAATGGTTTCATCTGGTAATAAAGTATAAGAAGGGCACTACCAACAAAGTGGCCGATATGCTATCTCACCCTCCTATTTCTGCTTCTATTATTTTACATAATGCTTCGTTATATTTTGAAAGTTATGCTAAACAATATGCTGAAGATGATGACTTTAAGGAGGTTTATGCAAAACTAACCCATGGTTCACAGGTGGACCACTATCACTTGCAGGGGAAACTGTTGTATCACCTTGGTAAATTGTGTATTCCCACAGGGGAAAGAGTACATGTAATTTGAGAGGCCCACACCTCTCTTGTGTCTGGACACTGGTGTTGAAAATACTTTATTTCATGTACAAAGATTTTGTTTTTGGCCTCATATGAAAAACATTGTAACTCGCTATGTAAAGGTTTGTGTGATGTGTTCTGTTTCAAAGCCCTCTAATAGAAAACTTGGGCTCTAAATACCACTCCCTATTTCAAGTCATCCATGGGAAAGTGTGTCAATGGACTTTGTAGGAGGTTTGCCTTTGTCTAGGAAGAGTCACGACTATTTGTATGTCGTCGTTGACCATTTTAGCAAGATGTGTATTCCTATGCCTTGTAAAAAGAAAATTACTACAGAGTAGACTGCTTCTCTTTTCTTTCAGCATGTTTGGGTCCACTTTGGATTACCCACATCGATTTTGTTAGATCGGGAATCTCACTTTCTTGGGGATTTTTTGACCAGCTTGTGGAGGATGATGGACACCAAATTGAAAAGAAGCACGTCATTTCACCCACATACTGATGGATAGAGAGGTTGTAAACTGTACGGTGGTACACTTATTATGAGGTTATTGTGGGAAACATCCCAAGTTGTGGGATGAACATATCCCATATGTACAACATTCCTATAACCGAGCAGTGCATTCATCTATGCAACATTCACCATTTGAGACATGTTTTGGTTACCTACCAAAGGACCCTTTTGATATGGTATTTGGAAGGGAAGATGGCTCCAGTGGACGTAATGATAGGGACAAATCTCAACAGTTCATTCAGTGAATCCAATTGATTCACCAAGCAGTGCAAGAGTAGTTGGAGAAAAGTCAAGCCCATTACAAGGCACGACATGATAAACAACGAGTCGGCCATCAATTACAAGTGGGCAACAAAGTGTGGTTCCACATCAACAAAGACAAGATGAAAGGAGAAGGAAAGAAATTGCGACCAATCTGGTATGGACCATTTACCATTTTGGAGAAGATTGGGAACAATGCCTTTCATCTTGACATGCCAGTATATATGCAGTTGTACTCAGTAGTGAATATGGATAATCTAAAGTTGTATGAACCACGTTTGATCATGGACACTGATGTGGTGGGAACAATACCTATAGTTGATGATTTTGCACCAGAATATCTCGATGAGTTGCCTGAAGACATCATCCTTGACAAAAGGACCAAGACTTCACGATGAGGAGATGTGGAATACCTTCGGGTTGGTTTCAAGGGAATGCACCCCAACAAGGCCAAATGGGTGGAGAAGGAAAAGGTGAGGGAACAATTTCCTCACTTGCCAATTGACTAATCAAAATCTTTTGGCGGTCCAAAAGCTCCTCAATGAGGAGGATTGATCCAGGTGGATCTTAAAATACAATGACATGAAAAAAAGCTCCAAAATCAAAGTGATCGGAATGAAATCAACCCAAGACCAGAGCGTAGATCTCATCGTCCTGATTCCAATAGTGTGAACGACACTTCAATCCGAGTCTAGAGGATGAAGTTATCGCGAAAAGAAGGTTGCTTTATTCCTTAAGAAAATGAGGATTTTCCTTTAAAAATGGGTTTTAAGCCTTAAAAGGCCAAAATCGCATTCGGAGGATACAAGCAGAATTAAGGAGGTGCAGCAGAACCCCCTATCAACAATCTCCAATTAGATCAGATTGGCGATCAAAGGGTGATCAGGTCAGTGAAATCAATGCCGACGATATTGGAGTAATCGACATCGACAATTAGAGGTGCGATTGACTGACATCGATATCGGCAATCAACAGTTGTCAAAGTTCCTGATATATAGGGCTTTGGACCTCCATGACTTGTGATTGTGATATTGGCCTCAGAAACGATACGAATATATGCCTGATTTAATAAATTTGAAATATGGGTAAACGGTCTTTTGCTGGATTTTAGTGTTTTTTCGGGATTTTTGGTATTTTATCACTACAATGATAAAGAGGATATTTTTAAGGGTCGATTGTGCCCACTGATCCTTTTACTCCACCGGCCTCTATTTTGAACCAAACAACCCCGATTTAAGTGGATTTTGTCCTAAATGACACATATAAAGCCTAGCGATTGGAAAAAGGACGAGAGAGAGGATTTCTCAGCACGCTGTTCAAAGCAGGGAGCTTCTAGGAGGCCGATAGTGCATTTTGTCTATTTTGGACAAGTTTTAGATGTTTTCAGCCCCTTTCAATGCCACATACGCATTGGTGCTACCCACTTCACCATATGAGGCCTCCATTTTACAACCATCTTTTAGAACGAAGGTATAAGCCTCTTATATTCAGCTGATGATTGAAATTCTCTTCTTTTCATGCCATTTAATATAAGAAGGCCTCCCCATTGTTCCAGCAGGGCCTAGAGACATAGTCCAAGTTGGACGGACTCCGTTATCAAGTCTTTGTGTCTTCCTTCATGTTTTTATGAGTTTCTTCTTCTTATGTTCTTATGTGCATGTTAAATTTTGGTGTTAAATTGCAATTTTCACATGTGATTCTTTTCATAAATCTATAAGCGAAAGCACCCTGGATCATTTGTTTAGTATTTATGTGGTAAATTTATGTCTAAAGAATTCCATTATTCTGCAAGCTTATTGTTTCGAAGTCTCTTCCTCATTGAAAATATTTGGCCTAGGTTTGCTTTTGAGCAAGTTTGTAATTGGTGTTTTGGCACACAAGACTTTGTTTAGAAGTTCTTGATTGTTATGGTCCTCCAAAATAGGTGATTGTCTTCAGTCTCAGTGTCAATCTCAGTTTTTTATCTACCTGCTTTGCTTTCCTTCGTTTTGTGGCCTTATAGCTTTTCTTTCTTTTTGAAAGTCTTTTTGACGAATTTGAAAGTATTTCTTTCCTGGCTTCTTGGTCAGTTTGTCAAGCTCTTTGCTACTATTTGGGTCGTTTAGTACAAGTTGAAGCCTTTTCTACTCAAATTTTCATTCATTTTCGAGTTTGTAACTTGCAAAGACTCCTTGTACTCTTTTTTCGGTCTTTGAGTTTTAGTAGCATTTTGAGTGATTTCAAAAAGTTGTTTTTGTTGTTTCTTGAAAAAGAAAAGATCTCAAAAAGCATTATTTTTGTTTTCTTTTGCCAAGTTGGATTTTGGTTTCTTTTGGTTTTTGAATGTGAATTGCGATCTTTTACGATTTGTCCTTCTTGTTTGGAGAGAGTTTTGTATTCAAAATTTGTATCCTCTTCAATACTTAAGTTGGCTCATTGATAGTTATAAACAATTGCTTTCACTTTTTTAGAGTGATTTAGGATCTTGCATCTTCATTATACCTTGCATTAGGGTAGTTTTCATTCTTAAAGCATTCGAAGTCTTTTTAGTTTTTGGGTGTGTGAAGTGTGTTTCAAGAGAATAAAAGAAAAAGTATTTTTCTTTATAGAAGTTTCGTAGAACCCACGTAGAGATCTCTTTTCATCAAAGAACAAATGATTGCATTCATGTAGTTAGTTTTTCATTGATTTCTTTTGCGTCATACAAATACCATTGGTTTCACTTCCATCTATACCCTTGACTTAAAATAACAGCCATTAAAATCAAGATCTTAATTATAATAAACTAGAACTTTTGTATTGTCATGAGAATACACTAACAAGTTTAGGTTTATTAGGGCTTTGGATTAGATGAGAGGAGAGTTAACTCTCCAAGGCTGCTCTAAATTACAAAACATAGAAGTTTGATTAATGAGCGAAATCCAATAGCGTTAGGGAGACCAGGAAAGCTCCGTAACTGGGAGTAAAGCATGAGGGTTAGTGAAAATAAGGACGAGAGATACCCCCTCTCTTACTTGTTAGATCCTACCCCACGACTGTTCCGCCCGGCTTATAATACCAGTTGGTGACCATAGTTTCCTATCCTAGGAACCACATGGTGGTTGTAGAGGGGAATCCTGTGGCACCTGAGGTTGGCGTTGTGTCACGTTCAATAGTACTTCTGGAGGGCACCCTTGCAAAGCTTAGGGGCTTGCACTGGCAAAGGTTGTTGCCTGGAGGTCAGCGTAACTACCTCTAGTAGGCCTGGGGCGTAATTACCCCAGCATATTTTTGGAAGGCCCTTGTTATTAACTTTCTTGTATTTCGGTGTCCAGTCCTAATCATTCAGAGTGGAAATACTTGAGAGTTGTTTGATTGTTGATATCTTTAGGGACATTTTAGTGATTATTCTTTGCTCCTAGTGAG
Source organism: Pinus taeda (assembly GCA_000404065.3). Lineage (NCBI taxonomy): Eukaryota > Viridiplantae > Streptophyta > Pinopsida > Pinales > Pinaceae > Pinus > Pinus taeda. Next base: position 48,283 of record APFE030559571.1, read on the forward strand.
CCTAGCTTTATAATTTTTTGAGTCTTTAAGTAGATCTTTTAAATAATTCAAAGTGGCTGGCGGACCATCTCAACAGTATAGGAGACTTCATGGGCTATCACCTACGAGTTTGAAGCCTTCTCCTATAAGGCATAGGAATGATTCTGCCAGTGGTTTTCAACCAGTGGCAACTGGTGCATTGGAGATTGATCCTCCACTTGGGGGCATTAGTTCATAAAATAGACCTGGTACCAATATAGAGTTAGAGAGGCATACACTAGTTCTTTCTCAAGTACTCTTCCAGTCAGAAGATAATATCGAAGTAGAAGAGCTTTTAGAGTCAGTTGAAGCTCTGAATTCCCCTCTTCCTCTCGACCATCCGGAAGTTTTGTTATACATTGGAACTCCAACTCATAGGCCTTCAAGCCCAGGTTTACATACATCTATTCCTTCGATGACCATTGTTGGAAGCATGGCATCTACGACAAGTGTTGCAAGCATGCAAATTCCCATATATGTACAAGGGGTAGGAACTATTTCCTTCCCTTCTGTTACTCCCAACATGACTATATTTGGGTCTACGTCCATTTTGTCAATGAGTTGAAGTTCTCAAGCTACTGCATCCAGTTTTTGATTTTTCCCTTTTGGAATGTCATCTCAAGGGATTCCTTCAATTCCTTTGAACATACCATCAACCTCCTCTACATCCATGATGAGTGGATCAGCTTTTTTTTAGGGTTTCCCATTTGGAAGTGGTCATATACCACATTCCAAACCAACTGTAGGGTCAATGCCTTTTCCTTTTACAAGTCAAGGTGGTAACCCCTTCCATAGTTGGACAAACCCTGCAGTTAGTGGGATAGGAGTTGGGAATCAATTTTTCAGCCAACAAGGGAATGTGTCGTATTCTTTGGTTAATTTGTTTCAAATATTTCCACCCTTTTCTAATGCCTAAAATCCATATCAGGGGTTGTTAGCTCCTTTCAATACTTTGTTAGGGGGTAACTTCACTTGTTACGAAGGATTTTTGGCAAGAGTTGGTCAAACTCCGAATTTTGCTGGACCACAAGGACCGCCTTTTGGTTCAGTAGGCTCTACGAGTTACTTTAGGCAACCTGGTGCCTTTCAAAATCTAGGTCATTATTTTCAAACCTTTGGGAACCCCGCCTGTTCTGGATGGAATTCCCAAGGTCCCCCACGACTTCCTTTTCTGGCCACACTTAATTTGCCAAACTTAACTAAATTGATGAATGATCCAATTAGGTATAATCTAGCTTGGCCTTCAGTCCCAACTAAACTTCTCTCGAATATTCCAAAGTTCGATGGGAAGAGTGGTGAAGACACGGGAGACCATGTGACCATTTTTCACTTATGGTGCTCATCCAACTCCCTGATAGATGATTCGATTAGGTTGAGGTTATTTTAGTGCACCCTAACTAGAAATGCAGCCAAATGGTATATAGAGTTGCTAGGGGGAACCTATACTTCTTTCTCTGATTTGGCTAATATCTTCTTGAACCATTTTCAGTTGCATGTTTGCTACGAATCCGGAACTGAACTTCTAGCTAACTTTCAGCAAGACACTGCAACTCACATTTCAGATCACATCCAGGAATGGAGAAGGAGAAAAAGTCCTATCAAATCCAAAATTCCACCAGAGTTTCTTCTCGAATGGTTTCTCAAATCATTACAACCTGAGATCTCAAAAGATGTTTCTCTTTCCAGTGTTTATTCGGAAGAGCGGGCTATTTTTCAAGCCCAACAATTAGAACTGATATATTCTCAGTCAGGGACTCTTTAGAAAATCCTACCAGATGCTCCTAGATCTAAGGTCGATTTATCCAAACCAAAGCTAGGTCCTCACGCCAATGGTATAGTTGGATCAATTGACGCTAATACGATGAACCTTTTGAATCAATTGTAGTAGTTGTCTCTACAAATTGCTTCTTATAACTAGGCAGCACCGTCTACACCTACACCTTCCCGACCTACCTCTATAAACATCATCTGGGCCTCTAACCCCAATGGAAATCAACAAGCCAATGGGAAGAGGAAGGGACAAAGTAAGAAGAAGAACCAAGAAGGGAAAGGCAATGCAAACAAACCCGACAATGGTGCCGGCGAGGGTAGAAAAGAGTCCAAGAAAAAGCTTAAGTTTCCACAAAAGTTATGCAATGGAAATCATTTGACTCACCTCTACCCTAAGATACAAGATGCTCAGCGCTTATTAGTGTAGCAAAGGTCCTCTAGCTCCCAAGTTGTTCTGACTAACACTTTTCTCCAAGGGTAGCAATTACTTGCTGGCACGAATTCGAACGCTAGTACCTTCGCAAGGGAAAACCAGGAAGGGGGAAATTCCTAAAGTGTTTATATGATGAACTCTCATGTCGACGTTGCTATGCAAGCATGTGATTATGGTGAAATGGAAACATCTAAGGCTAAATATGTTCCTGAAACCATAGACCCACTTCATATTGAGCGACCCTCTATTGAGTCTATACCTCGAATACTAAAAGGTTCCACAAAGCGCTCGACTATTAACCCTAATGCTAGGACAGCCTAAAGCTACTCGATTGTAGAAGATTTGGCTCAAATTCCTTGTGCTATGTATGCCTTGGAGGTACTCCAGTCATATCCTACTCAGAGAAGTGATTTTCTTTCGACAATCGGTGCAGTAGATCCAAATAATTCTTTAGTGCTCACTTTTGATATGCTAAATGTCAAAAAGAGACTTCCTCACCATATGGCTTTCCAGATAAAGTCCACTTACCGAAAAATCGATATTTTTCAGACAGCTATATATGAGGGAGCTTCCACATGCATAATGTCTATGTCATGTTGGAAGGCCATTGGATCACCTTTAGTTGTTCCTTCACCGACTCTCTTGACAACATTTGATGGACATTCTAATAGGCCACATTGGATTATCTTAGACTTTCCTATATGTGTTGGGGGAAAGGTTGTAAACATTGAGGCAAAAATTGTTGATGCCAACCTGGATTATAACCTCCTCTTAGGTAGGAATTGGATTTATGAGATGGATGCCATAGTTTCATCTTTATTCTGGATCCTTTGTTTTATTCATGAGGGAAAGATTGTTAAAATTGATCAGTTAGATTATTCTCCAGGTGACTCCCATGCAACTTCGGATTCTATCGTTCCATTGGTGGATAATCCCCATCAACCTATTGAGAATATAGGAGTTGGGATGTACTCTTCGTTAATGGGTATATTTGACCTTCTTGCTTCTACAGCTAGAAACAATGCAATTTCATCCTCTAGGGGACCTTCACGGAAAGAGTTTTTTCGAACTCATTATTTTTCGGACCCTTAGACCTTACCTTCATTTACCACCACAATGGATGGAGGGCAGGTTGGTGGAATGGCATTTCCCATGTCTGCAGTAGAACTTAACTATCAATCTATCATTAACTCTATAGACAACCATCCCACTCCTTTTTCACAAGAGGAGTTAGATGGCGATGTGGCTCTAGCTTGGACCCTCGATTCTACTTCAACTCTAGATTGCTTGGATACAATCTTACCATCTGAAGAAGCAATTTTGGAGTCAATTATGGGTGTGGATTGACCATGGGAAGATTTAAATCATCGTTCATATCTTCTTCATCCATTGCATAAGTTGAATCTGGGTTCTCCAATCTGCTTACTAGTGATGTTTGTACAGTTTCAAACCCTTTGGCTCCAACACAATTATTTGCCGAAGGTAACATGTCGATTATCTCACGAACTATACCTATAAATATCTCTAAGAATCCTAACGTTATAGAAAATGTATTCATTGGAGCTTATTGTTCTCCTGAAGAAATTCAAATCTACGCCAACATTTAAAGAGTTTCAAGATGTGTTCGCTTGGTCTTATGAGGAAATGCCTGGAATTGATCCATCTATAGTCTAGCATGAGATCAAGATGTATGAAAATTCCAAACCTATTCGTCATAAACTTCGACCGGTCAATCCCTGGAAAGCAGAAGCTATTAAAGCTAAAGTTGAAAATATTCCTAAGACAAGTTTCGTATACCCTGTTCCTCTAACTGAGTGGGTTTCCAATCTAGTCCCGATAGATAAGAAGCAAGGAACAATCCAAGTGTGTATCGATTTTAGGGATTTGAATAAAGCTTGTCCAAAAGACAATTACCCCATGCCTTTTATTGATCAAATTGTTGATGAATGTGTGGATAATGGAATTTTTTTGTTCATGGATGGATTCTCTGGTTACAATCAAATTAATATTCGTCCAGAGGACCAACACAAGACAACCTTTATTTTTCCCTGGGGCACATTTGCATACAAGAAGATGCCTTTTGGTCTTAAAAATGTTGGAGCTACTTTTCAGTGGGCCATGTCTTATGCTTTCCATGACATCAAACATGTTATCGAAGCATACTTGGATGACTTAGCTACTCGTTCTCGAAAGAGAATTGATCGTCCCAGCCACCTTCAGTTAGTTTTTGAGAGATGACGTTTTTATAAAATCCAGTTGAATCCGAAATAAGTGTGCTTTTGTGGTCACATATGGTTGGCTATTAGGATTCATCATATCGACTGAAGGGATTTGAGTTGATCCTTTCAAGGTTGAGGCAATAATTCAGTTACCTCCCCCATCTTACATTCTTCAACTTCAAAGTCTCTAAGGAAAGCCAAATTTCTTGAGGAGATTTATAGCAAATTATGATGAGATTACCAAAGGATTAATGCATTTGCACAAGAAAGGAATTCCATTTTTATGGGATGACTTCGCATAATGATATTTTGATGCTTTGAAAAAGGCATTAATCTCTACTCCATTGCTGAGTCCACTAGATTATGGCAGAGATTTCCTTTTGTATGTTGTTGCGGCAGAATCAAGCATCGGTATGTTTATGGATCAGGAGGATGATGCTGTCGGTGAGCATGTAATCTACTAATTGATTCGAGGCTTAGTAGGTCCTGAGCTACGCTATTCTCCCATCGAGAAATTGGCCTTGGTAGCTGTCCATTATGTCCAGCGACTTCGTCATTACATTCTGCTATGCAAAATGTTCATCTTAGTGGCTATCAATCCTTTTCACTTTGTCCTCAGTAGGCGACTAATTAGGGGCAAATATAACCAATGGATTTTTATTTTGCATGAATTCGATCTCGAGTTCTTTTCAGCCAAATCTAAGAAGTCATTGGTTTTTGCAGAATTAATTTTAGAGTTGCCTTGTGAGGAAGCCATTGTTTACGAGGAAAATCTCCCCGACGAACATTTATTCCTCATTTCTTCACAAGATCCCTGGTAAGGAGATATCATTATATATCTCAAAACTTCGAATTTCCCACCTTCTTTCTCCAAAGATGAGTGTCAAAGTTACATCACCTTGCCAAAAACTATGTTATCATTGGTGATACATTATATCACAGAGGGGTTGACTCAATCCTTAGGCATTGCTTACTTTGGAAGAAGCGGAGTCTGTACTTAATGATTGCCACAGTGGAGCTTATGTCGGTCATCTATCAGGGCTTGAAACAACCCAGAAAATTTTGCATGTAGGCTACTTTTGGCCTTCAATTTTCTAAGATTTTATTGAAGAAGTGAAACATTGCCACTCTTGTCAAATCTATACTCGGAAAATGAGCATGCATCCAGCTCCACTTTTTCTTGTTATCACTGTCGATCCATTTACGAAGTGGGGCATTGATTTCACTACTTGTAATCTGCCTTTGACAGCGAATCACAAGTACATCATTGTGGTCGTCGACTACTTTACGAAGTGGGTTGAGGCCATGCCTACTTACAAAAACGATATTGAAACAGTAGCCTTGTTTCTCTTCAACCAGGTTATTTCACGATTTGGTATCCCAAGAGAGATTGTCACTAACCATGGCAGTCACTTCCAGAATCAACTAATTACCGAATTGGCTCTCAAGTTGGGCTTCCGGTAGGATCATTCGTCTCCATATTATCCTCAGGCCAATGGGCAAAGCGAAGCTCTGAATAAGTCCCTTAAGACTATCCTGCAAAGGAAAATTGACAAAAATAGATCAAATTGGCACATCATGTTGTACCTAGCACTCTGGGCATACCAAACCTTGGTGAAGGCTGCCACTGGTTTTACTCCTTCTCAATTAGTTTAGGGCTAGAATATATTTTTCCTCTCGAATGTGAAATTCTGTCTCTTAAGCTAGTTGTAGAACTTCTTCCAAAGGTGTCTAGTCTCGAAGAATGCCTCATTCATTTGGAACATCTCGATGAGCAGCATCGAGATGCTGCCATAATAAACAAAGCCTATAAGAAGAGCGTTAAAACTCAATATGATCAAGTTGTCCATCCTTGAGTTTTTTTTGAAGGTGACCTTGTCTTAGTCTATGACCAAGACAAAGATGCCCTGTAGGTAGGAAAATTCAAGTCTATGTGGTATGGTCCCTTTGTAGTCAAGCAAGTTTTGGGAAAAGTGGCCTATGAATTAATTGATTTTGAAGGGAACAAGCTGGTGGAAACCCAAAATGGGCTCTACCTTAAGAAGTATTTTGCTTAGGTTCCGACTGAGCAACTGCTTGTTTGTGTATATTGTATTTTTGTACACATTTGTCTGGAATTTTGTGATATCAACATTTTCTGATCTACTTTGGCAGGTGTTGATGGATGATTCAATATATTTCGGATTCGTCGATGGTGCTAGTCAGCACACTCGGAATCTTGATTCCATGACTTGGGTGATTTATTATCCATCTGGCCAGTTGATGGTGTCAAGGGGAGTATTTATTGGCCCTTCTTTGAATAACAATGCCGAATATACTATCGTTATTAATTTACTATCTGAAGCAATTTCTTATGGGATTGATTCATTGATAGTTTATCTAGACACACAGTTGGTAGTGTCGCAGTTAAATAGCATTTATCTAGTTCGTGATCCTTATTTATATCGCCATTTTTTGAGAGTGAGAATGTTGCAACGATCATCTATTTATATTACATATGTTCACATTCCATGATCTGAGAATTCATTAGCAAACTCTATTGCTAATCAAGAATTAGATTGACACATTAATCATTCATCAAATTAAACAATATCAAAAAATTTGAATCTGTATATATATCATAAAATCGTATGTATATAGATAAAGTGTTAAAAAAATAATATTCAAAACTGAGACAAGATGCCCTCAAAATTTGGGTTCATGCCCATAATCATGTCCAGTCATACCTAGGTTTGTCTATCGACCTGGCTCAGGATGAGTAGCTAAAACATTAACTACTACATTGGCTACACGCCAAAGTATGTGAACCCAGCCCCATGGTACCCCTACCACGTGGCGCTGCATCTCCTCAGGTAGATCCTCTATGGCTATCATAGGTACCTGGTGAGTCAGTCTCACAAAGTTTCATTGAACTGCATGTAGGACTCTCTCTGTCTTAGTTGTTGCCTCTTCGACTCTTCTTCCGTGATGCTTGTGCCTTGGAAATCCATCTGGCCTCACTGGACTCACATTTGGAACATGGTCATTTTGTTAATATTTTGTCTCATAAAAATATTTCTAAGTTCATTTCATATTAAAAAATCCTAAAAATCTTAAAAATTTACAAAACTTAAAAAATTGTTAACTATATTTCCCCATGTTGCATTTGGTGGCAACACTAAGTCTGGATCTCATTGGAAATCCATACCAGCATACAAGTAGTCGTCGACTTCGATGATCTATTGGTCCCACCAGGCGAAAAAATCATCATCAAAAGTCATCCTAAGCACATCCCCACCTCCAAGGTATTTCATCAAGTCTACCCATCTGCCCATCCATGGGTATCTAGGACTACTGATGGAGACATATACTTTGGGACGTAGCCCAGGTACCTTCTTAAAGAAGAATGAGCATAAGATAGTCCCATATCAAAAGTTCTTTGCCTGACCCTTATGAATAGAGGTCAATTGGCTCTTCATGTTAGTTAGAAGAGGCATGCACCAGTCAAAAACCGTGGTAAGGCATTCCACTGTCAGGCTCATGGACACTCGTGATGCCTGATGCAGTGAAGATGATCCATTTACCCTTGCAATGGTAAATAGCAGAATCTTCAGAGATAAACTTTCCATGTGTTTGATTAGAATCTAACTTCCAATCTTCTCTGGGTGTCTAGGACAGTATATATGTACATAGTCTTCTACTGAAAGGCTACTTCTTGTTCTACCAATCGAATTCATGACCTCCCCTCTTTGGGGGAGACCTGTAATAAAGTAGATGTATTCAACCTCAATCCGTAGAGGCATCTGGTCTATCATGTAGGCATCATCCTCTGCACTCCAGTAGTGGATCAGTAGTTCAAGCAAGCATGTGTTGGCATTCATGTCTGGCATGTTGAATAATTTCAATAAGCCATAGCCTCTCAGAGCATCTAGTTCACTTTGGTCATTCATTACCTCATTTTCAATTGTGGTATGCTCTCTTTCTCTCCATGTGATGGTCATCTTGTAAAAAAATTGAGTTTTAATAGTTAGTTTTTATGTTTAAACTTTAACTCGTGTACACGCAGGTTCCCTTTACACACAATCATGTGTAGGGCCATCATATACGTGGGTTGATCACATCCAACGCGTGTGTACAAAGAGTTGGATTTTTGGGAATAAATTCTCACAGTCAAAACTTTAAGAAAACTTATAAAAACTATCACAAAACATTATAAGCATTATTTGAGGGTTACCTGATAACTTTGGTGTGATTTGAACGGTCCAATTGTTCAGAGGAAAGCTTGCTCCTTTTTGATCCGTGACTCTTTGCTCCAAACAGAAATGGAAAAACTGTGAGTCCAAAAGTCATTATATATCTTTGAAATTGCAAAATATTTTTTCAAAAATTGATTTTTGTCTCATGGAATTTTTGACCTGTGTGCTTGGTTTGTTGAGAGTGGGTTGTTTTTTCAATATATTTTGGAGACTTCTTCTATATGTTATTTTGGTCCCATGACCGCTGACCCGTTATGGCAGGTATCGTTCACTTACTAGCATAAAGGTTAGGGAAAACCATTTTTCTGCTGCATCTTGCATACTAGCCTCCATGCAGCGATAAGTTCGCCATAGGGTCAACCCCATCATATCTTGGTTAGTAAACCATTTTCACTCACCGATTTTTAAATCATGATGCGATGGTAGAGCCCTCCTTTACATGGGAATCTTAGTTAGAACCTCACTGACATTGATTGCCCATGTGGCTATACTGAATAGGCTTGGGAGTCCTCTTTAGTTTCACCATGACTTATTCATTGAAGACACATTCTCCTTTCTTTTGTGATGATTTCTGGCCTTATACCCTAAAGGCTCCTTTGTGTTGAGTTGTACTGTTGCATTGCATTTTGACTATTTGCACCTTTTGACCTTGAGCCGGCTTCACTTGGACTCGTGTTTAAGCCACTTATTTGACCATGCCTTCTGCAAAATCAACCATGCAATCACTTAGCTTCTGCAACTTGACGCATCCTTTTACCTATGGAAAGAACATCCCTTTGAGTGTCCTTGACCAGTTTCGCCTCCCTGCATTAATCATAGGAATTGTCCCCTCCCAGGAACTAGATCATATGTTTCTCTAACACACGTTCTTTCCACTATACTATAGCATTCTTTTATTATTTTTCCATCTTAAAGAAAAAGACAAAAAAATTATATATTCCAAAAAGAGCGGGAACGGGACAACATTTCCATATTTTGTTGGTAGCTAGAGTCAATAGTGTCACCTTTGAACAAAGCACTAAAAAGAAAGTCTCTCCTCCATTTTGGGCAGGATTTAGTTTGACTTAGGAACACCTTAACCTTGTTATTGAGTGAGTACTCCTCCCGCCTCTATGTTAACTTTCATTATTGGTTGGTTCAGAGGGTTTCTTTCATGCACTAGCTACATCTTGTGTACGCCGGAAATGTGCTTCGATTGGGTTACTACATCTTTTTCGTCTGATTCTTTCCACATTATTGGCCTATGGGTTACACTCATGCTAAATTGATGAAGGATGCCTTAATGCCTTCCTTCTAGCGGATCTTTTTCTATCGACTATAGCTCAATTGCTTTGGGACAAAGATATTGAGTCCATTTGGCAATACCTTGGGGTTTGTAGTCATCAGTGGCAGATTCCTTCGCTATCGATAGTGGGAAACCATCATTTCCCCCTGATTGATAGATTCTTCCAAGTGTTCGAATTCGACTCGTTTATTCGCACTTGTTAGATTGTATTGGGTACCTTGACTCTCATTTTCATTACCGTTGATCAAACAATTTCTCACGTGGTCGACCTCAGATCATTTATTTCCATTGTGTATAAATGTACCGCGGCAGTTGGTGAATACCTTGGGTTGCATCAGCATGTTTTGATTCACTTGTCAGTTGCTCCTGTTGCTGCTGGTTAACACCATCCACCACATATGTTGCAGTTATTCATAGTGTCATCTTATATGCTAGCATCTGAATTGCAATGTAGTATCATTTTATTCCATCTTGTTCATTTGGTACTATTAGGATCAATTTTTTACATCAGTGATCAGCTTCATCCTTCAACATCATTGATCGTCTTCTTATATGTGATATTTAGACATGTACTTTTTCGATCACAATCAGATGATCCATTATGTGCTTTCAGCTCTTTAGACTTGTATACATATTGGATCCACTTGTACTTGATATGTGGACATGCTTTACTTTCTATGAGCATGAGTATTCCTGCCTCAGACAGTGTTTTCTTTTTTATCTCTTTTGATGGCTTGGCAAGTTGAATTCTGGTGAATTCCTTCTCAGTTTTGAAAAGATTCTTTCCATACACTTAATACATTTGGACCATCATGTACCCCTTCAGACCTCATATATTAGGGGGCATCTGTTATAGCACCATTTACCACCCTTGGTATTTGTGATGCTTGGTTTATGGCCTAAGGAAACTCCTCCTTCCAGACCTGGTCCAAATATATTAAAAACAATGTTTTATTCCCTGTATGCTACTTTTCCCTGAGATAAAAGCATGTACACGTGGGTTAGTCAATACCCAACCCACATATATGCGTTAAAACACTTAAAAAATTAAATTTCCTTAATTATGGGCGGATTTCATGGGTTTTACCTGTTGATTACCTCCTATTGCCCACGTCCCAACTGTTTCCCAACTAAAAAACTAATTGGGAGAAGTATAAATAGACTTCTATGGGAAGGCCTAAAGGAGGAGAAGAGATAGAGTTATTATACTGAGATTACCCCTGACTGAGTCTGATGAATCCCCGTGCCTCATGCACTTCCCCAAGCTTCAGGAAACCCTTGTTTCCTTGATTATAGATATTATCCCTCTTGCTTGAGATATCATGGTGTTAGTTGTGGAAGAAGATTGTTGAAGGCTGGGATAGGACGAATCCAGAGGACAGTTCCACTTGGAGTTGGAAGAAGAAGACTCAAGTGAATTCTCTCCATGTTATTTATAGCTTATTGCAATAAAAATAAATGATGTCTTGTTTCCGAAATTAACTTCTTTTATGCATCAAATTATGTTGTAATTCATATATGAATGTTGTTTTGATGTATAGCCAATCATTTTTTTATATGATATAAAGTAAAATTTCATGAATGTTCTTTACTTCCATACTGCTATGTATGTTAGAATTGAATTATTTTCAGGTCTGAAGAACATTAGGAGTTGCAGAGGGTCTGAAACATGTGGGACCTACTTGAACGAAGGAAATATGGTTACGGTCACTGTTATGTAGTTTGTTTATATAAGCATTTTGCCTAAGTTGTATGAGTGTTTCTTGTTGTAGTTTGCTTCTGCTCTTTTGGGGTTCTAACCCAAAGCCCTAGGGTACTTATTCTCGAAACACCTTCACTTACCATTTTTCTTTGGAACCAACGCGAAAGGAAAGACATACTCATTGTCTGAGATAGGGTAATTGAATCTTGCATCTAGCAGCTTTTGCAGTTCTTCTTTGACTATATCTTTAAGAGGTGGATTCATCCTCCTTTAGGGTTATCAGATTGGCTTGCAACCTTCTTTGATATAAATGTGGTTAGTACACACCAAGGGGTGCACTCCCTTCATTTATTTGTAACTCCAAGCAAAGGCATCCAGGTTTTCCTTTAGCAGGTTGCACAAATTTTCTTCTTGGTGAACAGAAAGAGACAAGTTGATTTTCAAAGCTCTCTCGGGGCCGAATTCTATGGTTTTGACATGGATAGGGTTGGAATCAGCTAAGCATAGATCAATCTGATGGTTGTTTTGGGTTTCGTTTACTACTTCTTTTAAGGACAATGTACTAAGAGTTGGAATTTGGAGTATGTGTTCAATCAAATCATCTTCATCCTGTTGTCCCCCTCCCATGGTTGTTTCTAAGGTATAGAGTTGGGCGGAATAAAATTCACCTTCCTCCTCCTCTTCCAGCCACAAAGGTAAGTCATGTTCTAGAGATGTCTAAGTAGGAGAGTATAGGACTAACTACTTGGATATATGTCCATTCTTGATGGTCATATTTCCAGCCCTGAAGCTAATGTAGGGACCAACAGTAGGTAACTAGGGCCTCTTGAGGATTAGAGGGTAACCAGTAAGCTTAGCCTTAGGCTGGAGAACTAGAAAATCTGTAGGTTACTCCCAAGAGTTAATGGAGACCATCACATCCTCCACAATCCCCTCACGGGTCATTGTGGAGTAGTTTGCAAGTTGCAAAATTGTTGTGGTCTTTCCCAATGAACCTTGAAGGTTGAGCTTGAGCATGGTGTCCTTGGTCATCACATTAATGGTAGCCCCTAGATCAATCAAAGTGTGTGGGACAATGGTGCCATTGACATGCACATCTACTACAGGGCTTCCAAGGAACAAATACTTCAAATATATTACATGCCCCAGCATTAAGTCGGACAGCTATCCAATGACATTAATGGTAGGGGCATCTCTTATTTGCCTCCATGGATGCTTGAAGCACTTCCCTTTAATCAACTTGTTGTAAATAGGTACATCTTTAATAGTGGAATTTTGACATAGGTTTTTCAATTCTCCCAGAAGTTCAGTCTCTTTTGGGGTAAGCTGGAGTGGTTGGGTTAATGTCTCAAGAAAGGGTGGTGGATTTACTTTAGGCATGCTTTCTTCTCTTTCCTCCTCAACCTCCCTAGGTGGAGGTAGAGGCCATTTGTTTGGGAATACTCTCCCATATCTCAGGTTGATTTCATGAATCTCCCCAGCATAAGCAGGATAGAATGTCTCTCCACTATATACTTGTTGTGCCTGTCTATTGTTAGGGTTTAGATTTGGTTGGGTAGGAATATGGGGTTGTTTAGGTGGAGCAGAGTGTAAAATTTGTGGTTAAGGAGGTGGTGAAGGCAATAAAACTAGAGCATTGTTGTATGGGGGCCTCCACCCATGGGGCGATGCATTCCACTGAGGTTGTGGCAGAGCATATGGTTGAGATGATTGGTTGGCTGGCTGAGAATGATACTAAGGTGCAAAGAACCAAGGAGGAGGTGTAGACCAAGAAGGATGAGTAAGGGGACCTCAAGAAGGTATGGATGTGATCTGGTTGGGGTTGTAATATGCATGGGATGACCCTTGCATTCCTTGCTAGTATGTCCTAGGCCCATGAGGTCTTCTTTGGTTTATGTAGTAGAGTTGTTCAGTTACCCCTTTAGCTCCTTCATATATGACTTTTAATCTAGGGAGAGAAGGGAACTTGTCTGTGGAGTGGTTTTCTTCACAAACTAAGCATATTTCAATAGAATTCAATGGACATTCATTCTTGGGTGCCTCCTGGTGAATCTAGGATAGAAAGTGGCCAAGACTCTCTCTGCTTTCTCCTACTTTCTCTTAATGTCCATAGTGTCCATTTGTAGGGCAAGGGTTTGCAGCATCTCACTCTTGAAATCCTCCAGCGTGTTTCCAATTTCACCCTTGATGGATGAATTGGAAGAGGATGCACTGACCATAGGTTGACTACCCCTACCCTTTTTCCTAGCTTCCCTAGAATGGTTTCTAGAGATAGTCTTGATATCCTCATAGGGTAATTGGTATATGTCCCCTCCTGCTAACAAGTTTAGGGTATACCTTACTCCTCTAAGTAGGACCAACTTCAGTGACTCAAGGTCAAGTGTGCACCTGGCCCTTTTGTCGCTAAGCTGGTATCTTTCTTCATAATCCTCTCGGGATTCCCCATGTCCTAAGGGCCTCCTAAAAATTCCTCTTTAGTGTCTTTAGACCTACAGTAGTCTTGATACTTGTTGTTGAAGGTTTGCTACATCTAAACCCAAGTTGTGATGTTATCCCCAGGTAAACCCATGAACCAGCGCAAAGCTGCATCCTTGAGAGTGGATGGAAATAGTTTCAACTTTTGCTCATCATTGGTGTAGTCATAGGTTTGGCATATGACAACAAAATCATATAAGAAAGTTTATGGATCTTCTAATGCCAGGCCGTGGAAATGAGGAAGGGAAAAGGGGCTTGTATTTTTCATCTTAGTATCCCCATTGGTTTCCCTTATGGGGAAGGCACCCTCAACGCTTTCTCTATTTCCTCTGTCATTTATGTTTTCAGCCATTGGTTCAGTAGGAATGGGTTCTTCTTCTTATTCCTCCAATCTAGGTTCTTCAAATGTTTTTGGTTGCCACCTAAGGGTTCCTCTAGTTCACAGCCACCGAAGAAGAGGGAAGGTTGGTTGTTTAAAGTAGTGGGGGTATTTGGAAAAAATTTCCCTAAGTTATCCCTATTTCTACGAGGCATGAAAAAACGTTTTTGTTGTGTTTGTATTTTTTACAAAATTTGAAAGTAATTGCATAATCGAAATTGCAAACTAAATGAAAACTATTGACTAAATGAAAAATTAACTACTTAACTGAAATCTTACTCACAGAATGGAAAGGAAAGTAAAGAATGCAGAATGGAAAAGAAAACAAACTAAATTACTTCTGCAAAAATGAAACTACTAGAAGAATACTAGAAAAAAGAAATGGAAGAAATAAAGCAGTAATCATATATTACTCAGACACCTCCCCCGAAATAGTGCCAAAAAGTGATGAGCACCAGTATTTCAGCAAGAATGTTGCAACTCCTAGAGCTACCAACTTTACTTTATCAACCCAAGGTTCATATAAACTTGGAGGTGACAATGTTGTATACATAAGTAAAAGTGATGGTTCTGCCTTTTGTCACTATTCAGTTGGCGAGATACCACTAGGGTTTTCAAGCAAGACTTCTATGGACTCAGAAGAAGCTTGATTACTGATGAAAGAAAGAGAAGTCTACTCTAGGAGAAAGCTTGTCTACTGCAATAAGGAAAAGGACTGAAATCCAATGCTAAAAACACACCATTTCCTAACTAACTGTTGAGAAACTATGTTTTACAAGAATGCCAAGCTAACATGTATGAAATGCTATTGTCCTAAGCATGGGAGTTCAAAACATCAAACATCACTACTGTGCATGTAAAGGATTGAAATAAATCAGTTTTTTTCTTTTTTATTCTTTTTATGGAAAAACAAGTGTGAAATCTAATCTCTTTTGGTGGTGTGGTAGGTGGCTTAGGGATGCTGGTGGATGGTTGGAAGGTTTGGGAGACCCTTATGTGACCTTGTGTGGCTTCCTGGAGGTATTCCCTCAATTCGGCCTCAAAACAGGCCACTACAGGAAAACCTACAGGTTTCCTTGTATTTCTACAAGATACAACCGAGAGAAAAACGATGGGTGCTAAAGGTGATGGAAGGCCTAGGGAAGGTGGGTGGTGGGTGGAATAGAGTGATAAAATGCCTAGGACCACTCAAAACTCAAAACCAATGTTGGGAGATGGTTGGATTTGCTCAACATGCTTGGAGAAGTTTCCATGTAAAATGATAAAATTGGTGACGGCCTTAGTGAAAGCAAAGAATGATTATGGATGGATGAAGTTGGAATGTTCTTTCTTTCTATGATATATTTATCTACATATAAAACACGTGCTCTACATCAAACATTGATATTTGCCAAAAAATCATGTAAACAAGAAGAATTTCACTAAGCTAGAAAAACAAAGTTTAATAAATTTCACTAAGCTAGAAAAACAAAGTTTAATAAGCTAGTTGTTTACTTCATGCATAAGGGAAATTGCAAAACAAAATGGAATCATTGATGAGATCTATTGTAAGACTGAAAATGGAGGAAATGGTAATTAAATCCTACACTTGGAAACTAATCAAATGTTGGTTCAAGTACAGTAAATTCTAAATTCTATGAGAAAGTAGAAATTTGTCTTTTTGGGGCTGCATAGGGGTCCTTTCCTCAAATCATAATCCCTGAAGGAATAAGTGAGGCCAAGACACCTATTGATAGCTTTTTGATGCTCCTTTTATCCCTTCTAACCTACTTCTGAAGTAAAGCATAAATGGAAGCAAAATAATAACTAAACTAATCAAATCTACACTACTTGCAATGAAATACTTCTAAGGACAATTTAACCATGAATCTATGAAACTAATATAAGCATACAAATACAAGAAGAGGAGCCTTTTATGCTAGGGTTGGGCCCTAACCCAAGAGCTTCAACCCTCTGAGTTAACTTAGTACTGGATCATGAAAATACTCATTCTCATTATCAAAACAGAAAATTACATAGCAATGTTTTCCAAAAGTTTGGAGCTCTAAAATAAATAGTGTTTTTACAACAAAAATTAGAATCCTAATAAGGCTCTAGGCCTCTTTATTTATACAATTGAAGTCTCCAACAACTTCCTTAAATCTAGGGAGGCTCAGCTCCCAAAGTTGAGATGAACTAACTCTTTGACTATCACTTGCTCGGCTGCCTTTTGATCTTCATGACTTGGTTGCTTATACTCTAAGCTAGTGTGATTGATGGAGGAATATTCGAATGAGGGAGGAGTAAATGAGGAGGATTTACCTCCTACAATATCTCTTCCTTTTCCCACTTGAGTTTCAGCCTTTAATCTTGCCAAAATTACCTGATTTTCTCTCACAAACCTGCATTTAATGCACGTTAGTCCACTATGCATAACATCTCACTTTGACTCATCTCATTAAACCAAATATAATCAAAACATGTAATAAATTGTGAGAAGAGTTTATTTGACTAAGCTAGGAGGTGAATTAAGGTCCATATAGTTACCCAATGATGAGGCTAATCACCAGGCAACAGGGTCAAAGGACATCGTTGAGAGCGCAACTGGAGATGCAGTTGAGTGAGTGTCTATGAGCTTGCTTATCTATGAAGACACCAAGTTGTTCATAGAAAAGGATGTCATCATGAAATGGTCATGGAATTGTAGATAGAATCACCATTAGCAGTAGCATAGGGTAGCAGACATGCGTGCAAAAAAGGTAAGAGGAAGTTTTTTGATAGCACAGAGGTGGAGCGAAGCTGCAAGTTCAAAGCAGATCCACTTGTGATGAAAGCAACTTTGGAGATTGAGGCTAAGAGGTGACATCATGACAAGAGGATCATACAAAGGAAAAGAGACAAACAAAGGATGGAGGAAAAAAAGAAGGAGTTGTAGGAGTTGAAGCGGCAACTTATGGAAGAATAGGAGTTGCCCATTACAGAGAAGGAACTGCAGCAGGAACAGATCCAGTAGGAGGTGCAACATGCACAGAATGGTGAAACTGTGCCATACAGGTTATAGACCCATCCTAGCAGCTGGCACAGAGTAGACCCCGTGAGTGGTGCTGATGATCACATGCATAGGTGTTCATTAGCATGGACATCATTGTGCACATGCATGTGATCCCATCCATTGGCACACTAACCAAGGCGAAGACAAATAACCAAGTCTGATTGGAGTTGGACATGTACTTCGATGAGTTAATGTGCATAGCCACTAGCACACACTTGGAGATCAGCACAGACACTATTCATCAATATGTTACAAGCCCGATCACACTCAAGACTATGATGCACATGTTATCAGGCAAGTTGGACAGGGGATCCAAATCAGTGTACCTGGACGCAATGGAGGCAAGACTTCATTTTCAGTAGGATGTCAGCATTGATCACGTGGACACCATCGCAGACTACCAAGCTTGGCATTAGTTTGCCACCGTCGATCTCGCAAGGATGTTGAAGAGTTGGTATTCCCATAGTTGTATGAGTCTTAGTAGTGTCTTTCATGGCTTGCTCAAGCCTATTTTGTCTCAAAGGGTGTATGTGTAGATTGTAATGTAACATCTTCTAAAATTGAAAGACCAAGTGTTGATAGTCGAATGTAACAGTCATGTATTAGTTGAAGATTCATGAGGGTTGGTGAAGAGTCACAAATGGGGATGTCAAGGTTCACCCCATCCTTTTTTATTTATATAACGTCATAACTCATTGTACAAGCTTTTGGGAGCCAAGCTTCCTATAGAAGTATCTTATAGAAAGCTTGGAGTATACTGTAACGAACCTTGGATTTACCACAATGCAAAGCTAGTATATCTCTTTGGAGGAGCAGGTGGTAGTGACTGTAATGTCCATTGTCGGGACTAGTAGTTGGTCATGGTTGTATGGATGATTGGAACTTTCACTTTCTTAATATAACAGATCCAACACCTTTTGTGCATATGTTGTTGTTGTAGTTCAATTGTCTTGGTTACTCTAATGATATATGTAGTTGTTTGCTTGCACTTGTATGTATGGACTCTTTCTATAGATGTATGTATGAATCTTATTGAGATGTATTGTTGGTTTAACCATCACTTTGGATTGTCGGCTAACCTACTTTCCATCTTGTGATGTATCTTTGCTCATATGTTCCCTTTCAAGCTACGTGTTTCCATAGGTTTCTAAGGTGTGCACTCATGCCCCTTTTTGTGTGTTAGAACCCTTCATACACCTTCCTTGGCTTGTTGTGATGGTCACACCCTTGCTACCAACAAGGACATCCTACTTACCTCTACGTGTAACTGTGGTCAAGGAAATACCATATGACCCACTGTTGCGACTCCTACACCAAACGATCTGAGGTCTAGTAGGGACTTCTTACCAGGGAGATCCCCTCACATGTTGGCGGGTCCAACACGGTCAATAGAACCTCTTAGCCATATTGGACTAAGGTATTCTTTTTTCATAGCTAGTGTATCTCATTCCGGAAAAGGGTTAAACTTATACTTAGTAGATGTCTTTTCATTTACTTTTACAAGTTTGAAAAGACAAGTGCTCAGAAATATTTTCATATTTTTGGAGCCTAAAAAGAGATGAAAGAGGACTCCTCTTAGAGGAACGAGTGGTATAAAAGTATAGTAACTGGTTCCATTTATGGTGGAACTTCTCAAAACACATAAGGATCAAGAGGTTGGCTAATAAGACCACTCATTACAGATGTTCCTAAAGCAAGGGTAAAACAATCAAGTGAAAGTGTATGATAATCCAAAGATATGGTGACAATGGAATGAAAAAACCAAGGCTCATCTAGCAAAAACAGGCTGATAGAAACAAAAATCTCGAGAGGTGAGATGAAAATGGTTTCATGTTTCCACAAGATTGAAACATAGGAAACTCTGTTTGAAATTTGTTTCATTTTTACACAAGCTTGAAACATGTAGAAACTATGATTAAGATTGAATTGCATGCCCCAAGCATAATGACTCAATTCGAGGTACATGCCCGCCAAGCTTCATCTCATTCACCGAAGTAGGCTACTGGTTATTAACATGTAGATGGAATGAAGGTTCACTTATGAGATCAAGTGAAAGACTAGAGTGGAATTTTATGAGATCTAATCAAAGACTTGAATTGGAAGGGGATTTGTTTCATTTTTTAATGAGTTTGACATGAGAAAAGAACCATGCTCATGACACCTTGTTTCTTTTTTTTTTTATTTAGCTTGACATAGGAAAATAACCTTTCTCATGATACCTTGTTTCATTTTTTAATGAGCTTGACACAAGTAAAAGAACCACACTCATAGGGACCTATTTCATTTTTTAACAAGGTTGATATTATCCTCATGGGGACCTATTTAATTTTTTAACGAGGTTGACATTGTAAAATAACTATCCTCATCACACCTACTTCATTTTTTAACGAGTTTGACATAGTAAAAGAACTATCCTCATGGGGACCTATTTCATTTTTTAACGAGGTTAACATAGTAAAAAAACTATCCTCATGGGTACCTATTTCATTTTTTAATGAGGCTGACATAGTAAAAGAACTATCCTCATAGAGACTTATTTCATTTTTTAACGAGGTTGACATAGTAAAAGAAATATCCTCATAGAGATCTATTTCATTTTTTAATGAGGTTGACATAGTAAAAGAATTATCCTCATGAGGACCTATTTCATTTTTTAACAAGGTTGACATAGTAAAAGAACTATCCTCATATGGACCTATTTCATTTTTTAACGAGGTTGACATAGTAAAAGAATTATTCTCATAGGGACATATTTCATTTTTTAATGAGGTTGACATAAGAAAAGAACCATCCTCATGGCACCTTGATTATGGCCTATAAGAGGTCATAAATTAGAATATGTTCTCATCACATGGGAGAACAACACTCTCGAAGAGACACATGTCAACGAATCTAATAGAAATATTAGGTTCCAATGCCCCGAGTACATGACACACTATATCGTTGACCAGATCATCAGTAGACATGGGCATGGAATAGGTGCCCACATAATTAACATGTGGAAGGGGTGATACCACTTGCATAAAAGGACCATTTAGAGAATATGGTTGATCGAGAGTTAAATTAGGACCAACAAATGAAAGTTGATCAATGGGCATAATTCTTCCTTCATGCGGGAAACATATGACACAAAAGAGAGAAGAGACAAGAGTTGCCATGACATAAACATAGTCACGGATGAGGAGTAAATTAAAATCCAAATGGCCTTGGACAACCATCACGTCAAGATAGATGATTTTTCCTCCCAAATTACAAGGCAACATCAGAAGGATCCCTAAGGGTTGACTGGTTCCTCTGTTAAAAGTTAACAGATTCTGGGTAACGGGTACAACTATAGAGAACCTAAAGCTTTCCAAGTAGTTGAGGATGTGCCTTGTGCCTTCATCTATGATGGTTATTGGGATGCTGTCCCCTGGGTTATTTTGGGGTTAATATTGTTAGAGCCTAGATTTACCTCAGGCTGAAAAGGTAAGATTCTAGGTCCACATCAAACCACGCTCAGCCTGGTAGCTAGCCCTACCAGGTCAGGAGAGGGCTCTCCCCGAGTCTATCTCAGCAAATTGTATTCACTAAAGGCTTGAGATGATTGATTTGATTACTGATTTTAGCCTAGGTATATGTGTGCAAGAGGTTTTTGAATGAATTGATGAATTGTTGGCTCAAATGAGAAGGCAGATTTTGAGTGTGGGGAATGAAGCATAGTCTTGCAGGGATCTCGATGGGGCAAGGTAGGCAACTGAATTTGGCACTCTAAATCAAGTGAGATGGATGGATTCAGACAAAGGAGGAGTTGAAGAGGGCAAGAGAAACCATGGATCCTCTCGAAACAGTGGAAAACATCAAAAGACTAAAGCAAACTTCAAGTAGAGCACTGCACTTTTCAATGTATTCTACTTACACTCTTGTTTGTTTAGCTGAGAAGAAATAAAGAGAAATGATACATATAACACATGAATAAATTCATAAAGACATAAGAAAACACTATACCAAAACAAATGCCACGGGGATCCCAAAGAGTACTGCAAATCCCGGTCTCAATTCCTTAGCCAAAATACTGATATGAGTGTACAATGAAGCTCAAGGCTTTCTCAAGAGTCCAACCATGCCAATGACTGAAAAAATACATAATATAGACAAAGCATAGCTCATCCTTGCTTCTAGGGGTTGAGCTCACATGTTTAGGAGCTGATCCAACTGATTCTAAAGTAGGAACTAGAAATCAGGCAATGAAACAACATGCTTTCTGAAACAAGGGAATGGATTCATTCAATTTCAAACAACTTTTTAAGTGATGAATCTACCTAACCAAGTGAAAATTCAACATATTTACATCATGATCCATCAATGTACATGAAATTACATCATAATTTGACAATAATAAAGTGAAAAAGTCAAACTGGCCAAGACTGGGCAAAAAACAGAACAAAACTTGGTCAAACTGACAATTTTTCCTCTATGCACCGCGCCTGATTCTCTATGTGCCACGCCTATTTAGACCCACTTTTGGAGGCCTTCCTAATGTCCAAATCAGCTACAAGTAGGCTCGTTGGAAATTTCTTCCTGTCTACTTTCCAACCCAAGTGGAATTTTTTAATTTGGCCTCCATTTTCCCTCCAAAACTCAGTTCTCCCAATGCTACTTCCTGTGTGTCAAAATAGGGGCAGTAAGGTCATTTGTTTAGTGTTTTTGACCTTTTTGAGGGCCCAAAACTTGCCCAAATTTCATGGCCATAGGTAGGTAAGCATAATTTTTCATGAAAAATATAGAAATATAAAGTTTTTGTGATTTTGATCCCCCTAGCAAAATCGAGTGCCACGTGGCGTGACGCATAGGGAGGAAAACTCTGTTTTTTGTGCAAAAAATTCCAAAATGAAAAAAATTGCTCCAAATTTTTTGAAATTTGGGCTGGACCTTATTTATCAAGAGCTATGTTGAGCCAAGGGTGCCTCGGTCAATATTCGAAGTCGATCATGCTCCTTTTGCTTCTTTTGCCTCTTTGATGCCTTCCTTAATTTTGCCTTTAAACTCCTTATTCACGCCTTGCAAAATTTATTCCTTGCCATGTAATGAAAAGCAATGTGCCTTAGAAATGCCTTGTTCTTGTCGGCCTTGTCCAGTAGTATCTCTAAGTGGATTTTGACTCTCTCAAGCAAAGGCTCCCAATCAGTGTTGATCTCTTGCTCAAGTGAAGTGAACTCCACCCTCCTCCTTTGGGGCAACTTTGGCGATTTTTCTTTATGTTTTTGCCACCTCTATGAGGCCTCCTGGGTGCATGTACTTCTATTGGTTGAATCAATATGGATATCCTCCTCATACTCATATGAAGAATCAGATGCCATCACTGCTAGAGAATAAACTATCTTGGAGCTGCCTTAAGGAGAAATAAGTGAGCTGTGATATGTTTGACTTTTGCCACCAAGGGAAAATAGTGACATAGGGGACTGTAGGAGGGAGAAAACAATGAGGGATTTGAGGGATTGTTGGGATAGGGTTTAGTTAGGGAGATAGGGAATTAGGGAATGATTTAGGTGTTTTTGTATATGGACTAGGGTTTGGGATTTTGGGAAATAGGAATTGGGGGTATGGGGTTAGTGAATTTAGGGGGTATGATTTTGGGGAATAGGAAAAATAAGGGAAATATGGGATGAGGAAGTGATGAGGTGAGGGGATATTTGGAGGCAAATAGTCAATATAAAACCCTATTAGCAATATCCTTTGCAAATTTTGAAGAGATAGGGTTTGCTTTCCTTTGAAAACTCACCATGCCACAAGAACCATCAAACAAACACAAACATGGGATAAAAAACTATGATAGAAGCTTCAACCTACTTGTATCAAGACAAATCCATGCGTTTTGGGCGATTTGATGATGTTTTTGAGAAAATCGAGCTTGGTAGCTCTATGTGCCGCACCTCAAGCCCAATGCGCCACGCCTTCTCTATGTGCTAAGCCCGTGTAAATTTACACTGCAGAGCACTGCCCAATGTGTCGTGCCTGTTATGTGCATCGCGCCACCTGTCCAATGCATCGCGCTTTTTCCAAAAGACTGTTGGAGGCCTTCCCGGTGTCCAAATTGGGCATGGGATAGCTCGTTGGAAAGTGCTTTGAGTGTACTTTCCAACGCAACTAGAACTTTTCAATTTGGAGTTCATTTGTCTTGTCAAAATCAAATCTCCCAAGACTTGTCAAAATGTGCCAAATGAGGCTGCCTCAAGGCATAGTGCTGTTGCAGTCAACTTTTGAAGGTATTCCTCAACTCTAAATTGAACTCTTGATAGCTCATAGGAAATCTATTTGTGTCTAGTTATCATTTGACTCATCAAACAAGTCATTTGGCCAACCAAGCTAGGAGTAAACTTGATTTTCCCAAGGTCACTTCAAAGGTGCATCAATTCTCCCGAGGTAACTATATTTGACATTTCTCTAAAACCATGACACCTGTGTAAAAAGTGAAGGAGTTTTTTCTTCCTTGGCCTATTGTGGACAAAAACCTCTCTCAGTTTTCCCAAATTCATCTTTTATTGCTCAAAAACATCATTTGAGTAAAACCTAACCCGATGTGTGGAACAAGGGATTTGTCAAAATGAAGTAGGGAGGGATGCTAGGAAGTAGGGGAAAGTGAAATTTCAAATATTGTGTGAGGGGAAGGGGTCCAAAAGGGAAAAACATAGGCCTAGCCTAGAAAATTGTCAAGTTGTAGCAAGAAACTAGGGTTTGTGCAAAAATGAGGAATTTGGGGGATCTCAATGATGGGAAGTGTTTAATAAGGTACATTAAGGATAGGGGAAGGTGTATGAACATCAGGATACAAGTTATGTTGATGATTTGACCATCCAAGAGAAATTACCTTCAAAACCCTAGGAGAGGGAAATGAACTTTACCTAGGTGAAACTGAAGCATGAACAAGGTGTAAAATAACCTAGTGGAACTTGACATGATGATAACGACCCTCTGAATGATGGTACACTCAGCTGAATGGTGACATGGACCGAAATTTGGACAACTTTGAAAGGAGTAAAATCAAACCCTAGACCTAATACCTAGTGACCAAATTTTGCTTGAAGACTCACTGAAATGACAAAATTTGACCTTGACACCTTAAAATCACTTTGTAAGAGCATGTTTGATCACTGGAGGAAGGCTGCAAAGACTGACACTAACAAATATAACCCAAATTTTGGTACAATTTTGTAAATGAGGTAAAGTCTATGTCATTTAAGGATACGAAGCGCGTAGATGAATAGGAGTCAAAGGGGCTTAACCCCTTGTTTTGGATAAGTTTTGAGTCAGTTTTTGAGATTCACCCATGGTCTGTGGACCATGGCATTATATGAAAAAGGTCTATAAATACTGAGTCTTAGTGAAAGGAATAGGTAAGAAAATAGCGCTGAGCTAGAGGATTGGGTTAATTAAAGAGTCTTGGGTAGGAGCTAAGGTAGGAAGGCGCTGCTTCGAATGCTTAGATAGGGAAAGAAAGGCTATGCAACTGAGTGCATGGAGGCCTAGGTAGAGTTTACAGCTGAGTGCATGGACCCCTGTAGCTCCATGTGCAGGGTAGTTTGAGTCTTTAATATGAGAATTGAAGATCAATAAAATAGAGTTTTCCAAAGAATTACTGAGTATTTATGTTATATATGTTAATGTTATATGTTGTTGATAAATGACTTGTTTTATGAAATATTGGTTGAATTCTACATGATTATCTTGAATCTATCCTAATAAAGTATGCAATGCCTATTTAACCACTTCCGCGAAGTTTCTGGTAATTTCTCTTATGTTTTCTAATGGATTAAGTAGATCTATGCAAATGCCAATTTAGGATTTCTTTCTAATGCGCGTAAGTAGGTAAATTTATTTTTAAAGGTCCACAAGGACTAATCATGGACCTTCGTGAAGGTTTAAAGGATGTTTTAATCGAGTTGCAGTAACATTCCCTAAGATTTTATCAATTTGTGTGAAGGAAAATCCAAGGTGCTCGAAGACATCATACTAGTCTCTGGATGCAAAAACTTGGTTCTTGCATCCCACATATTGCTTTGGGTGAGACTGCAGCCTGCCCTACATGGGTTATTGCCGAAAGGGCTAGTAGTGTAGGGTTTTGTTGGTTGATGCAATTGACTCTAAACCTGGTTCAGGACCCCCTAAGCCAAAAAATGGTTCTGTTGCCAGGACAGGGATCTGCTTGAAAGAGATGTGTGATGTCGCATCATTGGAACCCGACCAAGAAAGAAATTGAAAAGTGGTTGGATCGGAAGATTCACGAGTTCACGACGCAAGAAAATAGGAATCTGCGTCTATCGAAGGAAGATTGGTTGGACAGATATTTGTATACAGAGATACACAAGATCTTCTTCTACACCTTCCCCATTGAACTATATGAGTGGTTAGCTAAATTGAGAGACAATCAAGGAAGGTAGAAGCTCGATAGTCTTATATTTTGGACTCCAAAATTAGTGCTAGAAGCCTCTGAAAACAAGATCATGTGGGCTGTCAATCATTGGCTTGATTGAATTCTAGGAGGATTTGTTATAGAATTTGCAGTTGATACCTCAGTCAGCAGAGCGAAGTGAAGCGAAGATTCTTTAAGGGGTCGTGAGGTAAGAATTTCATATCATTGAATACTTGGATTAAAATGTTGTTATGTGAAAAATGGGTGATGCCATTACCTTGATGTTTGGAGCTACGCAAAGTGAAAGATTATTTAGAAATCATGAAGGACCAGGACCAGAGTATAGTCCCTTGATTGGACCTCCTTCAAGTAACGATGAAGGGGTGGGTCAGACTACACTACATAGCACTGTTCAACTAATCACTCAGGTGATTCCTAGAACAAACCATCCATCCACACCACCACTACCTCCACCTCCACCACATACACCTTCGCCCACACCTCCACCTCCACCACATACACCTTCGCCCACACCTCCACCTCCACCACCACCTTTCAACATGGAGAACACAATGAAAATGCCGATCTTCAAGCACATAGGAAGTGAATATCCTAACAAATTCTAGTTTTTTGCAAATGTTATATGGACAACTCAACATATGACTATGATAATATAAATAAAGTGCAGTTGGTTACCGCTTTGCAAGATCACACGTTAACCTGATACTTTAAGTATTGCTCTATTAATCCTATTGTGATGCTACTATAGACTAATATGGCTTTGAACAAAGAGTTTAGTAAACCTAAATATGACTCACATTCAGTAATTAGATTTAAATAGTTCATGATGAAGGTCGAGGAGACGCCTTGGGACATGCAAATTCGGCAAGCTAACATGCAGATCATAGATAACCAGCATCGCAAATGGTTTATAGCATCGCTTTTACCCCACTTGAGAATTTCTTTGTCACAATCGAAGATAGAAACATAGGCAAAAAACTTGGAGATTGCAATGAGGCTGTGTGCATCAACTATCCAGGACACGAACCTAGGGGTATAATAGATCCACTCACAATTATCAAGCCTGCACCTAGAATTATTGAGTTTGAAGAAAGACAAGAAAATTAATCAAACAAGAAAATTAAGCCTGAAGTACACGCGGAAGTTTGGTGTTTGAAGTGCAAGGGTCGCGGGCACGATAAGGATCATTGTCCCATGTACACGAATTATATTACTAGAAGGGGGCCAATTCCCCTGAAACTAGAAGCCCCAACAAGCCCGAGCATGGGGGTTGCGTTGTGGTGTGCCATTTGTCAAGTTACTAGGAAACATGTGATGAATAATTTCCATTTACTTCGGAAGTTTGTTCAAACAGCCCAACAGTTGTTCTGTAATTTCAACAAATCTGTGGGCCACAATGAGCACCATTGTCAAAGCTATGAGTTGATGATGGAAATAATGCCTATGTACTATATACAAGCTGAAACTCGGCCTCCAGATCAAGGTGTTGGAGAAGCACGTGGAGGTTATCAAGGTCGAGAATGGGGCTGAGGAGGAGGAGGACATGGTAGAGGTCACGGTCAGCTTTTCTGCTATAACTGTGGACAGTCGGGACACTATGCGCGAGACTACCAGAATCCTACACACTCATCTGTCAATAGTGTAGAGAGTTAAACCATACTATAGAAAAATTCCTAGTGCTAATAGCTAAAATGCAAGAGAATAAAACACAGCCAATGCAGGTGACACAAAATTTACAAATGATGAGGCTTGAGCCCCGTGAAGAAGATCAAATCATTAATATGGTGCTAGGAAGTAGAATGACGACTCACCCTGATAAAGGTAAACAACCTGAACAAGAAGGATGGATCCACAAAGCGCTAGAGAAAGAATCTGGCATCGACCTGGACCGCGTTAAGAAAACTTTTATGGAAGCCAAGAAGAGCTTCATGGAGGCCTCCACCTCAGGAAGCTAAGGTAAGATACAAGAACTCAATGCGTCTACAGATGTTGATCCTTCTGTACTCACTATTTTTTTGGATACTTGCATGAAACTATTGCATGATAGCAAGGTTGTAGAAGCCCTATAGGAACTAATAAATGAATTTTCCAGCAAGGAAAAGGCCCCTAATGAACACCGCGCAGTCAAAAAGATTGGTAAGCATAAGGCACAAAAAAGGCGAGAGATGAGGCTAATAGAGCATATAGGTGATTATGAGATGGACCAGGTCATTTTGGATCTGGGCTCTGATGTAAACGTATTATCAAAACAGACATGGGAAAGGATGGGGAGACCTGCACTGCATTGGTCTCTAATTCAACTCAGGATGGTGAACCAACAGAAAATCATCCCCATGGGATGATTATATGGGGTAACGGTGGATATCAAAGGTGCGAGTGTGATGGCATACTTTGAAGTTATAGAAATCATCGATGACAGTAATCCTTACCTTGCACTCCTAGGAATCGATTAGGCTATTGATATGAATGGGGTCATTGATATGAAGAAAAGAACGATGTCATTTTGTTAGAAAGTCACTTAGGGTTATAGTGCCTATGGACCCTACAGAAGGGGCACACTATACTAAACCAGTCTGCGATTATGAAAGTGACAATGAACTAGATTAAATTTACAAAATAACAGTGCGAAACTAGGACTAGATCAATCCGTTGACGTATGGGTGTATTGCATGGGACCGGGAGAGTTCCTACACCTCTGATCTAGATGAGGAGTTATAGCATTGGCAGAATCGCTTACATGAAGTTTTACATTATGATGCAATATGATGACAAAGTCACTGTGTTGTGTTTCATCGGAGGTAAGAAATTACCTTATTATGATGGTTTAACTGACGTAGATATGTTTTTGGAGGAATTTGAGTGCAAGGTCCCTGAGGACCACCATTTCCAAGTATTAGAGTTGGCACTGTGTGCTACGCCTACACGATGGTGGGGTACGCATAAGGATAGTTTTGTTGGATGGAGATATTACAAAAGAATGATGAAGTTTCAGTTTGGGTGTGCTAACACCAGAATGATTGAGAAGTATAATGGAAGGGACGATCCACGCGATCACTTAGCAACGTGGACTAAAATGTGGGGAATAGAACCGTAGCCAGAATGGGTACATGTATTTTGTCATACCTTGGACACAATTCCAATGAACTGGTATCTGGAAATGGAGCTTCGCCATGGAACTACGAAGTGGGATGTATTGAAGGAAGGGTTCTTATTGAATTTTAGCTTTGAATATGGCTTTGAAAGAATCAATGAAGCGCTGCAAGAGATTAAGGTGGTTATCTTCAAAACGCTGAAGGAACCTATGAAATGGACCCAACTAGACTGGAGCACCTAGCTGCACCACGAATTAGAATGCTATAATGTGACCACTAAAGAGGGAGAAGAATACCCAAGGAACATCAATATTCCAGAGGCAGAAGGGCAACACAAAGTCAAAGGACCACAAATAGAAAACCCAGACATCTTTGCACCTCCGAAAACAAAGCAAGTAAACATTGGCACAGAGGAAGAACTGAAGTTCATGAAAATTAAAGATTACTAGGATGACACTACAATAGATAAAGTTTTTGACTTACTCCGTGAATACCAAGATCTCTTTCCAACTAAGTTTCCAAATCTAAAGGGAACAATTGGTGATTTGGGCATTACACAGATCACACTGAAGCATGTTAAATAGAGGTCTCACTGCCTTAATCCTAAGTATAAGGAAAAGGTTTGTCAGGAGTTGGATAAGATGTTGGAGGTAGGCATCATAGAATATGTTGAAGAATCTGATTGGGTGAGCCTGATGGTGGTTCAAGAAAAGAAACAAAAGGGTGAAATAAGGATCTGCATAGATCTGCAAAAGCTTAACGATGCATGTGTCCATGATCCATTTCCGACACCTTTCACAGATGAAGTTCTAGACAATGTTGGAGGGAAGGAGGCCTATCCCTTTGCTGATGGGTTTTCAGGGTATCATCAAATCATGATCACACCATAGGATAGAATCAAAACAACCTTCGCAATGGAGTGGGGTTGTTTCCAATACACTGTGATGCCATTTGGACTAAAGAATGTGCCTACTATATTTTCTCTTGTAGTCATAGCAGTGTTCAAGGAGTTCATTCATAAGTTTCTAGAGGTATACTTTGATGACTGGACGGTGTTTGGATTAGTGAAGCACCATGTAGCATGTCAACGCCTAATGTGGGATACATGTCACAAATACCAGATCGCATTGAACTTGAAAAAAATGCATATTTTGTGTTCCTTTTGGGATCTTGCTAGGTCATGTTGTGTCCAAGCAAGGATTGATTATGGAACCTGCAAAGATTATGGTAATTGTGAACTAGGGGGGCCCTAAGAATGTCAAGTAGTTGCGCGCAACATTGGGACATATGGGATACTATAGAAAATTTATGAATGATTATGCTCAAATTACTGCACCCATGGAGAAATTGCTAAAGAAGGATGCAACATTATGTTGGGATGAATAACTTCAGTGCGTCTTAAATGTGTTGAAAGAAAAGATGGTCACTGCGTCGATCTTGGTATTCCCTGATTGGAAAAAAGATTTTCATGTACATGTGGATGCTTCTTGCATTGCACTAGGTGCAGTACTTACACAGGCCGGTGAATGAGAACTAGACCATCCTATAGCCTTCGTAAGTAGGAATTTATCAAAGGCCGAGAAACATTATTCAACAACTAAGCGAAAAGGGTTGGCCATGGTCTATGCATTGTAAAAAATTCAGCATTATTCCTTAGGAGGACATTTAAAGATGTATACAAATCATTCTGCCTTAAAATACCTAGTCAACAAACCTATGTTTGGGGGGGTGGGGAATTTGTAGATGGTTGTTACTATTTCAGGAGTATGAATTTGAATTAATTTTGAGGCCAGGAAGGTTAAATGCGGGACCTGGCCATCTTTTGTGAATTCAAAAAGAGAGGAACCTAGTAATCTAGAGGAAGGGTTTCCAAATGAACAACTCTTTGCAGTGCGCATAGTAGATGACCATTTTATAGACATTATTCACTTCTGACTACGGGGATGGCATTGGAAGGATATACAAGTCATCAGAAGAAGGAATTAGTAGTGTGCACTGCTGATTTTTTAGTTATTGTGGGACATTTGTGTAAATTGGGTGCAGATGAAATATTGCGAAGATATGTGTTGGACTTTGAGCGAGACAACATTCTCGCTTAAGCTCATGGGGGAGCTGTGGGAGGACATTATGTAGGCAAGGCAACTATGTAGAAGATTTTGGAAACAGGTCTATGGTGGCCAACACTACATAAAGATTCCAAGGCATGCGATGTCTGTCAAAGAACCAACAGACTGTCGTGAATAGATGAGCTACCACTACACCCTCAGATATCTTTGCAAACCATTTGAGAAGTGGGCGATTGATTTTGTGGTGCCAATTCAACCCCCTAGAAAGAAAACGGGTGAGCACTATATTATATATGCGACAAAATATCTAATCAGATGGGCGAAAGCATAGTTGGTTAAGGATTATACATGGGCTACGAAAGAAAAATTCGTGTTTGAGTATGTCTTAACCATATTTGGATGCCCGAAAGTATTGATGAATGACAGGGGTATGCACTTTCTAAACGAAATGATCAGCGCGTTGACTAAGGAATTCTAGATCTACCATCAAAAGAGTACACCATATCACTTGCAGGACAACAGAACTATTGAAGCCTTTAACAACATTTTGGAGAACACGCTGACAAAGATTTGCAATGTGTAGCGGAATGATTGGGATGTGTGCACACTGACAATACTCTAGGCTTATAGGACTACTTGTAAGAAGCTGACAGGGTAAATGTTGTCCAAATTAGTATATGGGGTTGAAGCTGTAATGTCGATGGAATATATTGTGCCTAGTCTACGTATAACATCTTTGACGGGTATGGTGGATCGTGAGGCCTTGGTGGAACGGCTCGCGCAGCTAATGGAGCTCAAAGAAGATTGCTTTTTGGTAAGATTCCATCAACAAGTACAAAAGGAACGTGAAAAAGCATGGCACGATTTCCATATCAAGCTTCTCACATTCAAGGTAAACGATCTTGTCTTGTTATATGATAGTAAATTCACTAAATTTCTAGGTAAATTCTAGATGCATAGGTTAGGGCCATATATTTTCAAAGAAATTACAGATGGAGGCATAGTTCAGCTTGTGAAGCTGAATGGGGAACCCTTACCGGGAAGAGTGAATGGGACCAGATTGAAGTTTTATGCAGGGGATCATGTGCAATGACTATATGTAAGCAGGATAGTATTAGTGCTCTAGGCAGTTGCAAGGGAGCGTGGGACTATAAACTACACTTCCCGGCTTAGTGGACAATGCGGCAAGCAGGCTGTGTAGAGAGTGACGAAGATGCAATTAGTGAAGTTGCGCTCAGGAAGTTGCGCCAAAAGGGAAGGTCCCACGCATCCCAGTAGGAAAATGATAGTTGGAGTTGTTGTTCATGACTTGACGGCTTGAAAACAGTTAAGAGGAGCAGGGTGGTGGTAATTAAGGCAAAAATCTTTGAAGACTTGCCATCAAAACAATAGTTATTATCAAAATTTGGGAGGAACGGTGGGATCTAAATTCAAAACTCCCTATAAATTACACGTGTTAGTTCAATAGAGAACACTTTTCACTTTAAGACTTATTGAATTTCGTTTTCGCCTATGAGTCGAACATTTTGGGGAGATTTAGTTGCGAGCCAATTGTTTGTCGAATTGCCTGAGATAAACCTTAAGTTTATTCTTGAGAAAATGTCTGCAACAAACCCTACTAAAACTATTAGTGTTGACAATGTTGTCTCTAACACAACAACCTCAGAAGTTGTAAGTATGGAAGCTCCAACTATTATTCCTATGGCACCAGGGAGAAACAACCAGCTAAGCCAAAATAATCCGCGAAGGAGAAGTAGAAGAAGGTGTCAGTGAGGATGTCATTGAGGAAGAACCTAGAGAAAAAGGATAAGCAACCTGAATAGGTGGTGGACCTTGAGGAAGAAGAATTCCAAGGCATCGAGGATGTGGACTCAGAGGGGATCAAACCCATGACAAGGCTTCCAAATTATATCCCTTCGTGGGAGGGAAAATAACAGGTAACAAAGGACCCTGATACTAAGAATTTTCTAGTATCCATACCCCTGATGCCTGAGCACATCCCTTTGAAGGTCCTCAGCTCACGCAGATCCCATTGTTAAATATGGAGGATTGGGACCTCCTGGACCACACTAAGTTTCCAGATTTGGCAACAGATAAATATATGCGAAAGATCTATTACGAAGAAACGAGTGTTACAACATTGGATCTAATTGAATGGGTCTACGGTGTTGAGCAATTAGGGTTGCTCAATCTGTTGTTGGTGCCACATTATCACCACACCCCCATTAATACGATATGTGTACAATAGATCATCATGCTAGTGAATGATAGGTGCTTATGGCTAGGAGAGCATATCCCCATCATGCACATGTTGATTCACTGGATCACATGACTACCTTACAAAGGCACGAACCCTGCCAAAGAGTTTGCAGGGAAGACTGGGGAGAAAGAGCTTGAATACAAGATGAAGAAGAAATACGGCCTCCTCAAGAAGTCACAAGGATATTCCATTGTCTCTATTTCAAACTAGGAAGTTTAATTTGTTGGCCATATTTTAGCAGGAAATTTTATGAGAAAATGTCACATGGACGAAGTCCCAGCGCCAGTAGTTTCACTTGCTACGCAATGTGCGAAAGGCATACAATTTAATTGGTCCAAGTACATTTGTCAGGAGTTCCTAGCAAACTACCAAGAAGCCTAGGAGGAAACCAAGTCATTCCACTATGCTTAATTGCTTCTTTCAATTGAGCTCGTTGCTTGGAGATTACTGGAGGATATCCAATTTCCTCCTCTCGAGGAAGGATTTTCGTAAGCACTGCAATTCACCTCTTTATGGTTTACAAATGATTTTGTGTGGATTACAGAAACAAAGATATTTTGGACTCTTATGGAAATGGATATCCATATGGTACTCAATCAATGTCCAAGGTTGTCCCCAACCTTGTTCACGCAGCTGTCAACTTAGGCAGCATTAAGGGCTGACTTCCATAGAGCCTATATCCAAGTACAGAAGGATCCAGAGCAGAAATGGCACAAGTTGCCCTATTTGGCGTCAGAAACAAACGTGTAGGAGATTGTAGGGTTATGGCCTATAGAGTGGCATGCCCCATTAGAGTTAGATGTTGGAACAAGTACGGGTGTAGAAATTTCTACTACGCATAAAAGAAAGGAGGCTGCTAAGAAAGCTGCATGTACCCTAGAATAATAGAAAACGAAGGAAGCTGCAGAAAAGGCTCACATAGAGCACAAACACACTGCTAAGGAGCAAGTGGAAAAAGAGCAGTGTGAGTCGCAGAAAGTTGATAAGTCAACTTCGTTGGAGACATAGGAAGAAGAGATTTTAGTCCAAGACGGAGGAGGTGATGAGAGGAAGAGCACCCCATTTATTTTGAAAATTTGTGGCAAGGAGCAAAAAGGTGGAACATGAAAAAAGTAGAAATCTGATCAAACGTAGGTTGATCCCATGGTATTGACAAAAAATGATCTCGAAGAGATCAGTGACAAAGTAAGTGATACAACAAAAGAAGTGTTGAAACAGTTTGAGCAGCAATACATGCAGATGATGGGGAGCATCCAGATGGATCTATGCGAGCTATAGATCCAAACGAGCTGAATATAGGTGGGTGTTGGACAAGCAAGCATGGAGCAAGCAAGCCTGACACCCAGGACAAGCCAAGCAACAAAGCTATTAAGGACCCTAGATCACTAAACTACACCATTTCTAGACAGGTCTATTCATGCAGATTCAGTTGAAGATCATATTGTACTTAGTACAGCCAAGGATATAGGACTGAATTTAGTGGCGCTCTCCCTCGAAACCCTCCATGCACTACATAAGGGGGTGACAGATGAGTTGATAACTAGGGAGTAGCACACCCTTAACCTCATAAGTGAGTAAAAAGTCAAAAATGAACAAATGTTTGTTGAAAAGACATAGGCTCTAAAGGAAAAGGATGAAATACAGGCACGTAGTTCAAGTCTAGAGTCAGCAATAGCGGAGGCCTGTAAGACAGTTCCTGAACTTCACATCCTGAAGGATGCACACCTTGAAGCCAAAATCAAAAAATTAGTCGCTGGTGTGTGTGAGGCTAGAGCAGAATTTGGCGAAGTAAATTTCAAGTTCAACATGAAGATTGTAGACTTGCAGTTGAAGTTGCAGCCCACAACTCTGCCTGAGGTCCGGGAGCAATGGGAAATCACAATTGAGGGCATGGCTCCCTTGGATACCACAATCATTGATTGTGCAGCAATGTTTGATCAGGCTATGGAGCTCTACAGGAGGATCCAAACCTACAGACATTAAACACAGAGGTTAGGGAGATGTAGCACCAATATGATGAGGTCCTGGTGACTACACGCACCTTAGCACCAGCGTAGTGCCTTGCCAAGTTATAGGAAGGAAAGTATCTACTCACACAGGTAGAGGAAGCATAGAAGAAAGAGGCCTTACTAAAGGCCAGGTTGCAGCCTTGGTTGGATGAGGCTTATCAGATCATGGTATCCATTCAAGATAAGCTTAAGGGACTGCAGCAGACACAGAGGATGATGAGGTTGGTAGTAGAAGGACCAACCACTAAACAACTCATCAAGGAGGTTCGACAGGAAGTAGCACAGAGCCTTGCTGAAGTTGCTGTGATCCAAATGGAGTTGGGGGATATTCGTAGTAAGATTGCGGCAACAACAGAGTGACTCGAGGGCGAGTCATGATCTTTGTGTTGGGGGCCTATTGGGATGGGGTCTCCTGGGTTAGTTTTGGGTTAAGCTAACCCAAATTTTGGTACAATTTTGTAAATGATGTAAATTCTTCGCAACTTGTGGATGCAAAGCACGTAGATGAATAGGAGTCAAAGGGGATTAGCCCCTTATTTTGGATAAGTTTTGAGTCGGTTTTGAGATTTACCAATGGTCCGAAGACAATGGAATTGTATGAAAAAAGCCTATAAATAGTGAGTCTTAGAGAAAGGAAGAGGTAACTAGATAGAATTGAGATAGAGGATTGGGTTGATTGAAGAGTATTGGGAAGGAGCTGAGGTAGGAAGGATCTGCTTCCTGTGCTTAGATAGGAAAAGAAAGGCTTCGTAGCTGAGTGCATGAAGACCTAGGTAGAGTGCGCAGTTCAGTTTGTGGACCCCTCCAGCTGCGTGCGTAGGGTAGTTTGAGTCTATAATCTATGAATCGAAGATCAATAAAAGATAGTTTTATGAAGAATTACTAAGTATTTATGTTATATCTGTTAATGTTATATGTTGTTGATAAATGACTTGTTTTATGAAATATTGGTTGAATGTTACGCGATTATCTTGAATCTATCCTAATAATGTACACAATGCATGTTTAAACACTTCCATGAAGTTTCTGGTAATTTCTCTTATGTTTTCTGATATATTAAGTAGATCTGCGTGAACTCCACTTTAGGATTTCTTTTTGATGTGCGTAAATTTGTAAATTAACTGTAAAGGTCTACAAGGACTAATTGTGGACCTTTGCGAAGATCTGAAGGTTTTTTTAACAAAGTTATAGTGACGTGCCCTAAGAGTTTATCGATCTACGCGAAGGTAGATCCAAGGCACTAGAAGACATCACACTAGTCTCTTGATGCAGAAACTTGGTTCTTGCATCCCCCCATATTGCTTTGGATGAGGCTGTAGCCTACACTATGCAGGTTGTTGTTGAAAGGGCCAGTAGTGTAGGGTTTTCTTGGTCGGTGCAACTAACTCTGAACATAGGTTAGGACCCCCTAAGCTAATAATGGTGCCAGGTACAATTAGGACCCCCTAAGCCTATACTGTAATTTGAAAAGGCACGTAAGAAGGAAGATGATATCCCGCCAATCAACTCCAATCAAAGAAAGTGACTAAAATACTTGGAGATGGTGCCATCAAAATGGGAGGACTTCCCTCTTCCATTACAAGAATGAAAGGATATCCCCCCTATACCATGGGAATACGAGGATCACCCCACTATACCCTGGGAATAGGAGGATTTCCCCTGAATTATTTTGAATCTAAAGAAACAAGGAGAACCTGAATGATATGAACCTACGGCTCAAGGATAGAAATATAATGGGGTCTACCAATATATACGTGACGGTACAGGGAGCACAAGTCCATGTTATGATTATCTAATTCATAACCGTTTGATGAGAGCATTCCCATATACTTTCCATCGTGGAGTGCCTCTAATATACCCGAAAGTATTGGAGAATGATCCTACATACTTTCATACGTGAGACCGGAATATCTCCCCTGGGATAAAACGTTGGTAGCTAACGGAAGTTGTTAGGTTTATAGATGTCGGAACACGTCTCTAGCCTAGACCTATAGATGTTTTCATTAAGTTTTAAATTCTCCTTAGGTTAATTGAGGTAAATTTTACGTTTATCTTCGATTACATTTTGGTTTTAAGGCTCAAAATGATGTCACTTGAACACCTAAGATGCAACTATATGAGAAAAAAATTATTTTCCAATTCGATGAAAGATAAACTAGTAAGGGGAGAGATTTCAAACAATGATGCAACAAGTAGTAATACAACAAACAAAGTGACCTTAACTAGTTTTTTACTTTTCACTTCCCAAACAAAAATTTTCAAAAGTAAAATGATCTTCACTTTTATGAAGACACACTATTTTTTCCCCTGGGAAAAATCACAATATTATATTATAAATGGAAAATTACATGTTGTAGATGCCAGTGGAATATGTTGTTTGCATGGTCATAACCATCAAAATATATAAGTTTGTACATAAGTACCCACTAAGGGTATACCTTCAGGTTGAGTAAATATTTATATAAAAATTCAAAATATTGCTTTGCAAAAAAATTCTAATGTATGTTAGGATCATAGGAACTATGTAATTAGGGCCTGACAGCCCTCTGTTGTGTCTGGTCTATTATATGTCCTGTGATAAAACTAGAATATCTCTTCCTCCCGTTGTTCTTGGATCAACCATTGATCCCTAGGTTGATTCAATGCCTCCTTTGAAAGACGATCCGCAACCTGGTTGTGCTCCCTGTAAATGCGGAGACATAATATGTTCATATTGTGATTTTAAATGCAATGCATCATCCAAAATGTTCCTGAGAGAATGTACATGAAAAGCAGATGTGTAATTGGACCAATTAATGAAAATCTTAGAGTCCCCAAAGATCTGAATGTGTCTACAGTAATGTGCCAATGCAAAGTATAATAAGTGACGAAGCGAGATGAGCTCAGTGAAATTGTTTGTGCCAACACCCAACCCCATGTGGATTCAGAAGGAGTGACTGCCAGATAGATGGAGTAGGATACCCCCCACACCCCTGGTCTTGAGCAGAATCGTCAAAGTAATCCCATGGATGGTCATGGTTTATAGCTTTGGGAGTTATAGTGTGAGCAAGAGTGGACTATTGCAATTGAAATTGAAATTGCTGCAGATCCTAGTGATTATGAAAGGCCACTGAATATGTAGATTGTTAAAAATGATGTTGTTCCAACTTAACCAAATATGCCAACATATAATCAGTGGGAGGTTACGATTCTTCATGTTGGGGGAAGTTGTCCAGTAGCTATTCTAGGCCTCCTTGATGTTGCGACCATCCCAACATTGTGGTATGTCCAGAGAAGAGAGGACTTGCTCCCAGATGTGTCGAATGGTTGAGAAGAACAACTAGAGATGATCATTTGATTCCTCATCCTATTGACAAATGACACACCAAGTCGGTCCGAAGTGTGATCTTTTCATCAAGTTGGTGCATGTAGGAGTTTTATTCATTATGATGTTCCACATAAGATTTCAATTACGAGGTGGTGCCTTGAGTCTCCAGAGTGCTTTCCACCACTCCTCCAGAACAAGGTGTTTATGCGCAGCATGTATAATGGGATATCCAACTTTAGGAGAGTAGAGTCCATGAGCTGCAGGGGCCCATATTAGATCATCATTGCCATTAATTATTCAAACATGTGATTTAGATAATGCATTTATATATTTCCCCCAATTTTGAATCCCCTGTTCTGGAATGCCTAGTATAGTTGCAGATTCCAGGCTTGTAGAAAAATAGTAGAGTTTTGTTGATCCAAAATATGTGCAATTGAGATAATACCCCTACTATTTAATAATGTAGTCAATTATGGAGGGATTCGATATAGGTTGTCATAGCCTGTCCATGGATCAATCCCAATGTGGACTATTGTTTCATTGTTAATTTGGCAAGTGAGGCTATTCTTGATGGTTGGGAGGGTGTGTAATACAACCCTCCAGATGATAGAGATGCCATCTTTGTTCCAAGCTGGTAGGTGAACCCAATCCATTAACAAATGTGAAACTACTCACCTATAATGATGATGAGAGTCAAGGTACCCAATACAATCTAACAAGTGCGAATAAATGATTTGTAGTCGAACACTTGAAAGAATCTATCAATCAGGAGGCAATGATGTTTTCCCACTGTCGATTGTGAAGGAATCTACCACTGATGACAACAAACCTAAGGTATTGCCAAATGGACTCTAAATACCTTTCCAGAGAAATGAGCTGAAGTCGATGGGAAAAGATCT
This sequence comes from Pinus taeda, assembly GCA_000404065.3. Taxonomy (NCBI): domain Eukaryota; kingdom Viridiplantae; phylum Streptophyta; class Pinopsida; order Pinales; family Pinaceae; genus Pinus; species Pinus taeda. Next base: position 87,873 of record APFE030559571.1, read on the forward strand.
GCTAGAAGGAAGGCATTAAGGCATCCTTCATCAATCTAGTGCGAGTGTAACTCGCAGGCCAATAATGTGGAAGGAATCAGACGAACAAAGATGTACTAACCCAACTGAAGCACATTTCCAGCGTACACAAGATGTAGCTAACGCATGATAGAAATCCTCTGAACCAACCAATAATGAAGCTGACACAGAGGCAAGGGATCCACCAATAGGGTCAAATAGAAACCAAGGCACTGCATGAATCCCAATGTGTGAAAATGAAAGCTGATGTCCAACACAAAGGAAACCACCCAGTCAAAGACCCATGATACTGATTGATGTTGAGCACAAGGTGACCTATCAATAATAAATAGGGCTAGGGTGCGACTCTAGATCTTCCCTCAGAGAAATTTGTCGTAGTCGATAAGGACAAGACCCACCAACAAGAAGTCAACGGAGACTTTCTCAAACAGACATGAGCAAAGGACCAATAAAACTGATGTGATAACGAACATGACATTGACAACCAGGGGTGGCCAACTAAAAAATAGGTCAAGAGACACCACAAAGAGGCCGAATCAGGTTTACTTCCCTTGAACGAAAGCATGACTCAATTGTGACTACAAGGAAGCATATGATAACTTTATATAAGTTTGTCATGAAGGAGTGTGGTGAAGTAAAATTATAAGCGCAGACACGAACGAATTCCTTTAGCCCGATAATGGGTCTAGCCACAACAAATACATTCTATGGAAGATCTCCTTATTTTAGAATAAATCAAGAGGGCCTACCTCTTGGTCACTTATCCTATTTGATGATGTCCTTTCTTGCTCACTCCAGAAATCTTTCACTTCCTTCTTCAAGCTCCTGAAACAAGTAAACAACAACAGCACACAAACATAATAATAGATAAATTACAATTCAAACTACTTAATGAGTCAAGAAGCATCAAGAAACGAATATGTAATATTACAAAACATGTAGGAAATCAATCGATAGTTTCATATATTAATATCAAAGAGAGATTACAACCATTCGTCTTGGCGTCATAGTCTTCCTCTGACAAGACCAGGTTCCCAAACACTTCTGATAGCACTTCATGATGACTTCAAAAAACAATAGTTTAAAGACTCTTCCCTTTAGGCTTCACTCCAAACCAAACACACTTCTCCCTCACACAACTAGATGGCTACAACTAGTAATAGCTTGCTTGTCAAATCAAAATAGTATACTCACACTCAGCCAACACTCTAACTAGCTTGTGCTTGGGAAGAAGGGAGGTTTATATAGGAAAGATGGATGGGAGATGGATCCTATTCTCATGGGAGAAGGACTTATCCCTTGAGGTAGTTCCATCATTATAGGGGAAAGGAGCCCAAACTATCATCCAGCCAAACCATTTACCAGACTTCCATTACGAAGCTTCTAGAGATGGAAGCTTCAGCTCTAATTTTAAAAACTTTCCATAATAGGACCGACACGATTGGAACATAGCTCAGTCACACCGATTGGTGTAGGGAATAATGTTAATCTCCACACATCGGCACATGGGAGACAAAGCCATTAGCGTCGGCCTTGTAAATTGGGCAAAACAGAAGTTTCAAGGGAAATGGTGCAAAAGGGAAATGATATGCTCATGAAGAGGGACATAATGGGAGTTTCTCCATGAAGGCAAAGCATGCGGGGTTCACTATAGAGGTCCTCCAGGATCAAGGAAAAAGGAGTACAGGGACAATGACAAAATGCTTTGTAAAATATGCCCCGTAAAGTGTGAAGGACGAGGTGGAGTGAGGGGTGAAATGCTTTATAAATCGGTGCGAGGAACTGGTCTACCGTTGGAAAACCTGCAAGAAAGTACAGATACATAAACGATACATGAATTGTGGGATGGACGCAACCATCCAAAGAATGATCATGTAAATGGATCCAGGTATGGGCACAACCATCCGTCAAAGAGGATCATAACAAAACCAAGGTATGGTCGCATCCATCCAATAATGAGAAGGATCACAAATGATAACTCATGGTTTGGTCATAGCCAGCCACCTAATAGAGATAGGCATATCATCATAACCATGTCACACCACTTCGTAGCCTAGACTTTTGTGATCTAAGTCTAGGGTCTTGCACTCCAACACAACCTGAGAAAAGTACAGATCCTAGCATGTGAATAGATGCATTGACGTCGAACATGCTAGAAGGTCACTTGATTACCAGTCAATGATGTAAACTGTTAACAAGAGCGAGAGAAACCACCAATAATGACAATAGCCAGCACAATTCACGAGATGTGAATACAAGAACTAAAGTCGAACATCCATGAAATCACTCAATCCAATGTGAAATTGTCATTGAGTGTGAAGAACTTTCCATTAAGGCATGCAAGCTCTAAGGTACTGGAAGGGAGTCTCTCGATCAACTTCCCAGATAATGAGTTAATGTCGATGGAAAGTGATTGTGTTGAAGGAGGGCCATAATGAATCCCACATCATTTACGTGAGACGAGAGGATGCAAAATGATTTTGGATGATACAGAGAAATAGAGGTAAGTGTAACTGCAATGTAACTGCAGAAGCGTAACTCTTGAACATATCGGTGACACAACTGGATGTTTGGCAGCTTTTGGATCCATAGGATTGGTGGTCATGGTGACATAGCAGAGATCAAATGGAAGGCAAAAATGAGCGGCCCAAACCCAGAAAGGTCAACGATGTAAAGGAGGATGTCCCAACCTGATGTGAAGCAAAGAGTGTCATGTTCAAGAGTGAGCTACCGACACGACTAGATAGATTTCCAAATTTTCCCCCCACCATTTCCGGCGACCCCAATTATTTTTTATTGCAAGATTGAAGGGGATAGCATGTGCTTGCACTGTAACTTCATCCTTCAAACAAATCCGACCTAGTAAGTTTAACGATCCCTAGGAAGGAGAAGCTCGTGTTCATCATGGTGACGAATCTGATGTCGTTCAATATTTTAACGAGTTTGACAAAGGTGTAACTCAATATCTTTTTCATGTTTTGAGAGTTTGGAAAGACATGTAAAAGAAAACACCACATGGTCCATTTTCATATATTTGTGTCTCTCAAGCCCGAAAAGGTAGAAAACAATACATGAGAGAACTGCTTGACCATTTCAGTCGAGGAGTACCTTTTTCGTAAATAGTGCCTCCCAACCCGAAAAGGGGTAAACTTATATGGGGTGCACAACATTTTGCATCCATTAATGAGTTCGAAACGATAAGTTCTTAGCCATATTTTCATTTTTAAAGGGTCAGAAAAGAGCTGAAAGTGGACCCCCATTGTTATTCTCTTTAACAAGTCAAAAAGGGAAAAATACTTGGCGATCTTTTCATATGAGTTTAATGAGTCGAGAAAAGAGCTGAAATATGACTCATTGCCATCATCGCACGCCCATCACCTATCGTTGCACAAGCAAGGCAAAGCATATTATCAAGTCCTTGAGGCAAAATACGTGAAAAATATTTACAAACCTAATATTTTCACGAAAAAATTAATAAAAAGGGGGAAAGTAAATATATTTTTACCATTTACCATTTTACCTTTGCAGTGAAGACTTTTACCCACTTTTGTCCTAGTTTTTCTGGAGCAGATTGCCAAAGATCCCGGGAGGGAAATCAATGAGCTGTCAGTTCCAGGTAACATCTGAAGCCCTGAGCTCCATTTTCATGCCATTTATTTATGATTTTAACCATTTTTTGGATATTTAGGGAGGTTTTTGAGAAAAAATTTGCCCTCAGTCGGCGTGATTTCTGGGCACGGGATCGCGCCAGCCAAGGGTTATTTGCATGCCCGTCTGTGTCGACCGATGCAACTGTTTCTAAAATAGGCACACCAAAGTTGTGGATATGAAAAATAATTTTTCACAAGAACTGACCGTTAAAATTTGATTTGTATGTACCAAAATTGATTATTGACTCAAATAAATGGCTTTTGCAGGAGAGAAATCACCAAAAATGGCGGATTGGAAGGAAAGAGAACACTAAGATGTGGACACCCAGGCAATGAATGATCCAAATTTCCTGGAGGCTTTGAGGGCTTGCAGGCTCCCCAAATTTTTCCTTACACCAAGGATGTAGGCCCAGCTCGAATTGCTTCGGTTTCTTATAAGCCTTTGGGACATTAATCGTGAGATTTTTGTCATTGGGGACCAGGAGCTAGAGTTGACAACTTTAGACATTTACTTCATCACTGGGTTGTATCATAGAGGTGAGCCAGTGAATTTGTATGGGTCATGTCCGATCGAGACAAGCATATCTTCCCTTCTTGCCGCACATTGTCCTAAGGCCTTGAAATCCAAAAGCAAGAAGATTGAGATTTCCAGTGTACGGGATTTAACACTGAGAGTGCTTCTGTTGACCATCAATAGATTGGCGGGGTCCCAAGCGAAACATGAGACTAATAAGTCAAATTTCCTTTACACTATAGACTACACAAATCCTACTATCTTCAATTGGGAAGAGGCCATGAAGATAAATATCAAGCGCCAATTGTCCAAGGTGAAGTTGGGAAATCTAAAGAAATTTGGCTTCGGATCAATACTTTTGACCTTTTTCCTTGAACGAGTGCCATTGTTCTAGTATCAGTTGACTGAGGTTGATCCTCCTATGCCACGCAATCTGCAAATGGCCCGTTGGAGTCGTTTGATGCCCAGGATCATTGGGGGTCAGCAGATGTCCTACCGACCAACATTCTTTCCGTCGTTACGACGACAGAAAATTGTCGTGGAGGACTAGCCGTACAGTGGCACTGATTTCTGTGCAGACCTAGATATGCCCTTGCCATATGGGGAGGACTTCGATGACAAAGGTAAAAAACCAAATCAAATTTTTCTTTCAATGTTTTTAATTGTTTTTAGTATATGCATGCTTATAACATTTCTTTTGTGAATGTAGATGTTGGACCAGAGCAGCCAGCTGGGATGTCCCCAATAGCTAAGCACTATCTCCATCGTATTGGTGATGTCTCCCCTTATCAGGAAGGGAGCTGTTAGTGTCAATCTTTGCAGCCTTCCTCCAATGAGCAAACATGCTCTTACAAACTGATTTTAAGGTGTCAAGGTCAAATTTTGTCATTTCAGTGAGTCTTCAAGTAAAATTTGGTCACCAGGTATTAGGTCAGGGTTTGTTTTCACTCCTTTCAAAGTTGTTCAAATGTCAATCCAAGTCACCATTCATCTGAGTGTACCATCATTTAGAAGGTTGTCATCATCATGTCAAGTTCCATTGGGTCATTTTACACTTTGCTCATGCTTCAGTTGTGCCTAGGTAAGGTTTGTTTCCCTCTCCTAGGGTTTTGAAGGTAATTTCTCTTGGATGGTCAAATCATCAGCAAAACTTGTATCCTGATGTTCATACACCTTCCCCTATCCTTAATGTACCTTATTAATCATTTCCCATCACTGAGATCCCCCAAATTCCTCATTTTCGCACAAACCCTAGTTTCTTGCTACAACTTGACAATTTTCTAGGCTAAGCATGTTTTTTGCCCTTCTGGGCCCCTTCCCCTCACTCAATCTTTGAAATTCCTCTTTTCCCTACTTCCCAAAATTTCCTCAAGAATTTTGAAGTCCCTTATCCCCTTCATTTCACTTCATTTTGACAAATCCCTTGTTCCACACATCAGGATAGGTTTTTACTCCAATGATGTTTCTGAGAAAGAAAATATGAATTTGGAAAAAATGAGAGTTTTTTGTCCACAATAGGCTAAGGAAGAAAAACCTCCTTCACTTTTTACACAGGTGTCATGGTTTTAGAGAAATGTCAAAAATACAGTTGCCTTACCAGAATTGATGCACCTCTGAAGTGACCTTGGAAAAATCAATATTTCTCCTAGCGTGATTTTCCTAATGACTTTTTTGATGAGTCAAATGATAATTAGACACAAATAGCTTTCCAAGGAGCTATCATGAGCTCAATCTGGGGTTGAGGAAGACCTTCAAAAGTTGACTGCAACAACACTCTACCTTTAGGCAGCCTCATTTTGCACATTTTGACCAGTCTTGGGAGATTTGATCTTTGGCAGGGCAAATGAACACCAAATTGAAAAATTCAAATTGATTTGGAAAGTAGACTCAATAATATTTCCAACAAGCTATCTCGTGCCCAATTTGGACACCAGGAAGGCCTCCAAAAGTCTCCTGCAAAAAGCATGACGCATTGGGTTTGGAGCGCGGCGCATTGAAATGGCGCGACGCATTGTGCAGCGCTCTGCAGTGTAAATTTTGAACGGGCGCGACGCATTGAGAGGGCGTGGCGCACTGGGTTTGTGGCATGGAAAACAAGGCCACAAGGCCAATTTTACTCACAACCTCCTCCAAAATTGCAAAATTGCTAAATCCTCACCTTGTCCAAGTAAGTTAACATTCCTCCATGACCAATGAATGAGTTTATCTTGGTGCTTATGGTAATTTAATGGGAAAAAATTGAAACCCTACCTCCTTGAATTTCTTGTCAAAAACAATTACATAGGGTTTATAAATTGTATTTCTTGCTGCTAATCCCACTTCTAGCCATTTCTCGCTCCCTTACTCCTTCATTCCCTCATTCATTTTCTCCCTCTCTTTACATTCTTATCTACCCACTCCCTATTCCCCATATCCCTAAACTACCAACCCTAAATCTTTAATCCCACTATCCCAAACCCTAATCAAATATCCCTAATCCCTAAATGTTATTCTCTAAACCCTTTCATTCCCAAAAACCCTATAGCTAGCATCAAATCCTCCCCTGATCAGTCCCACTCATCCATGGAGCTCAAAAACATAAAGAAAAATCGGCAAGCTACCAAGAGGAGGAAAACCAAATTGACAACACTTGAAAGGGAAATTCAAGTTGATCATGAATCTATTGGGTTGTGTTATATTATTTCCACGACTAACCTATGTAGTGAACCGGGGGGTGAGAAGGGGGTGGAGCCCCCACTTCGTTGCACCGATTGCGTTGCAGGGGGGTTTGAGGGGGGTGGTAGCCCCCCTCTATGGGGTCTGGGGCAGCGCCCTGGGAATTTTTTTTTTTTTTGGACCCTATATTAGGTTGGGCGAACCAACCTATGGTTTTCAGTCCATGGTTTTGGATGCTATGGTTTTCAGTCCATGGTATTGGATGCTTCAGCATGTATAAATATGTATTGTAACATTGAAATGAACATAAGGAAAAATCAAGCTGGTAGTCCCAGTTTTGAGATCCAGTGGGAAATCTCTGTGTATATGTGTTTTATGTGTTATCCTCTCACATTGTTTATTTTTCTATGATTTAGAATTCGTATTCAGGTAATTCTGTACGGGGTTAAAACCTACATTTGGTATCAGAGCAGTTTTAGCTTCAGGGGGATGCCTTTGTTGCTGAGGGGTTTCGCTTGGGCCTGTGGTAGACCCTGTTTAGTGGGAGATCTGCGAGATCGATTCTGGTGGTGAAAGAAGATGGCGAGCAGCAGAAAGATAGAGATTGAGAAGTTCAATGGTCCAAGTTTTGAGTTGTGGAAACTCAAGATGGAGGATCTATTGGTGGATAAAGATCAGAGGATTGCGGTGGATCCAGGTACTAAACCAACGGGAGTAACCGATGAGAATGGAAGAAGTTGGATCGGAAGGCAAAGAGCACAATACAATTGTGTGTCTCAGATTCAATATTGCTGAATATATTAGGGGAAGCTACGACGAAGGCTCTGTGGGACAAGTTAGGGACTTTGTACCAATCTAAGTTTCTGGTGAATAAACTATTCCTACGGAAAAAGCTATATAACCTGAGGATGAGAGATGGAGACTCGATGACAGAGCATCTGAATGTGTTTAATACTGTAGTAAGTCAGTTATCATCTCTTGATATTAAAATTTCAAATGAAGATAAGTGCATCAATCTGTTGTGTTCTCTACCAGATTCGTGGGATAGTCTGGTTATTGCAATAGGTAGCAATGTAACTGCTTTGCAGTTTGATGAAATAGTCTCAGCCTTGCTGACGGAGAAGATGAGACAGAAAAATATGGACAACCAGAATGGTGATGCCTTGTCTGTACGAGGACGGTCCCAGAACAGAAACAAAAATAAATCATCGAGTGGGAGATCCAAATCTAGAGGGAGATCTAAATCTCCAGGAAAACCTACAAAGGTGGTGTGCTGGAAATGCAGAAAGGAAGGGCACTTTAGAAGGGAGTGTAAATATAAATCTCCTGATAAAGGAAAGGGATCTGATGATGCTCCTTCTGCAGAGGCAAAAACCACCTCAGATGAAGGTGGGGATGTGTACTTGGCTTCTTCAAGTGCACATGTAGATCATGAGGTATGGTTGATTGACTCAGGTGCATCCTTTCACTTCACTCCCCATAGAGAGTGTTTTTGCGAGTATGAGAAATACGATGGCGGTGATGTTTTCTTAGGAGATGATAGGAAGGCTAGAATCATTGTTCACAGAAAATTAAAGTTGAAGTTGCAAGGTGGAAGGGTTAGAACCCTTCCGGGTGTTCTGCATATCCCTGCGTTGGCCAGAAATATGATTTCTGTAAGCAAGTTGGATGATGTAGGTGTAAAGACAGTGTTCGAGAAGGATACTTGCAAGATGGTTCGAGGAGAACTGATATTGATGCGGGGAGTTCGGATTGGAACTCTGTACAAGCTACAAGGCAGCACTGTTGTTGACGGGTGCAATAGTTCTATGGTTCCTGAAAATGGAGCAGAAAATCTAGTGGTCTCTGGAGAGAAGACAATGTTGTGGCATCAAAGGCTTGGACATATTGGAGAGAAGGGCCTTCGAAAACTTCATGGTAAAGTTATGGTAGAAGGTATGAGTAATAGCTCTCTGGATTTTGATTTCTGTGAAAATTGTGTATATGGGAAGCAGAATCGGGTGAGTTTCCCCTCTGGTGGTAAGAGGACGAAACAAATATTAG
>APFE030559571.1:99421-190928 GCA_000404065.3 Pinus taeda
TATGCTCTCGCATTGTTTATTTTTCTGTGATTTAGAATTCGTATGCAAGTAATTTCTGTATGGGGTTAAAACCTACAGAATATTGGCTTGAGGTGACAAACATGCACTTGGAAAAGATGTTGGAGAAAGCCAACAAAGAGAAAAATATGTTGAGGAACATGGCATACCAATAGTTAGCAAGAAAAAAGGTGTGCCAAGCGAGAATTAGGATTTTGAAGGCCAAGTTGAAGAAAGCATCGAGAAAGCGAAAAGAGCAAGATACACTCCAGATCTTGGCTGAGGCTTCCTTGGCCCAACATATCACTTAATGAAGAACACTCAGCCCAAATTTCAAGAAATTTGGGACACTTTTTGCAATTTTGAAATTTTTGGCCTAAAACACAAGTTTTTCTACCTGATGTGCCGCGCCACTTGGCGTGCGCTTTTGCTAGGGACCTCCTTTTGAGGAAAAATCAGCATTTTTGGATTTTTCATGGAAAAGTATGAATGCCCACAAATGGCCAAGAAATTTTGACATGTTTTGAGCCTCCAAGAAGGTCAAAAACACCTAACAAATGACCTTTCTGCCCCTTTTTGGACACACAAGAAGCAGTGTTGGGAGAACTCAGTTTTGGAGGGGCAAATGGAGGCCAAATTCAGAAATTCCACTTGTTCTAGAAAGTATATAGGTAGAAATTTCCAACAAGCCCACTTGCAGCAAATTTGGACACTAGGAAGGCCTCGAAAATTAGCTGAAAAAATGCGCCACGCATAGGGAAATCAACGCGTCGCATAGGAGGAATTTTTCTCATTTTGACCAAAAAACTCTGGTTTTTGCCTATTTTCTTCACAGTTTGACTTTTCTCCTTCTAATTGTCAAACTCATGATGTAATTTAATGTGACTTGATGGATTTTTATGTAAATATGCCAAATTTTCACTCATAGAGGTAGATTCATCCATGAAAAGGTAGTTTGCAACTGAATGAATCAGTTCCCTAGTTTTTAGAGGCAAGTTGTTCCACTACCTACTTTTTAGTTCTTAGTTTAGAATTTGTTAGAATAACTCCTAACTTATAAGATCGACCCCTAGAGGCGAGGATTAGTTTTCGGTTGCCTATATCTTGTAATTTTTCAGTCATTACCAAAGGTTGGACTTTTGGGAAAGCTTGGAGCTTCATTGTATACACATTTCAGCAGTTTGGCTAAGGAATAGACTAGGGTTTGTAGCACTTTATGAGATTCATGTGGCATCTTGCTTTGGTATTTTGTTTCCTTCTGTAATTGTAAGTTTACATGTGTTTTATGTATGCCATCATCTCTATTTGCTTCATCTTAACTAAATCAAACAAGGGTAAAGGTAGAATCCATTCAAATTGCAGTGCTCTACCTAGGGTTTGCTTAGTTATTTATGTTTTCAGTTGTTTGAAGAGGATCCCTGAGACTCTATTTCCCTCTTCAACTCCTCACCTGTCTAAAGCTCTCCATCCCAGTCAATTTGAAGTACCAAATCATTTTCCTACCTTGCCCCATAGAGATCTCTGCAAAACTGAGCCTCATTCCCTAGACCCAAATCTGCCTTTCCATTTGAGCCAACAAAACGTCATCAAATTCAATCAAACTCTTCTAAACACATACCTAGCCTAAAATTAGTCTTCACATCAGTCATCTCAAGCCTCATTGACCATATTTTTCTTAGATTGACAAGGAGAGAGCCCTCCCTCGACCTAGTAGGGCTAGCTACCAAGTTAAGTGTGGTTTGATGTTACCCTAGATCCTACCTTTCTTAGCTTGAGGTAGATTTAGGCCCTAACAGGAGCAATAACAAGGAGGAGATTGCAAGGAACCTCGAGGGGTTGACTCATGGTATCCCTGAGTATGCTCGGATAGGAGACATGCCTCGATGGTACTAGAGGCACACAGTGGGAATCTCATATTGGATCCACCGATTTCTGAGTCACGTAGTACGAGTTGTCTCATGCTATCATGACCACCATGCTGAGTAGTTCCTAGGTCCAATACTTACATATTTTTTGAGGCCTGCATGCCACAAATGTACGAGGCCTGTGAGCTGCCGATGTTATTATAGACATACATATTATTATTTTTTTTGCGGGTTTTGATGTATCAAACATTCTCACAGATGTATATATGTTATATTTTCTTGTCTATTATGGTACAGATGGTTTGTCTTATCTTTTACGTGTTTTGCAAGTGTCTATCCAACACGGAATTAGCTATTGCATTTGTTATTGTCTTCATTCATCTAGGAATATGATGATATGTAATATAATCAAAATATCTTTCCAAAATATGGGTATGGAGATACATTAGTAAGATTTGAGGGTTCCTGATGGAATATTGCCCATTGAGTTGAAGGACGACAAGCTGTGAATCCAGGTTGACAACCAATTCTCTAATGCCTAGAGTAATGGCTTCTAATAACAATTCAATGACCGCATTGTATTCAACGATGTTGTTGGTTGTACAACCTAGGAAGATACCTTGAAGGTCAATAAACTCACCATTAGGGTTTTAGATAGCCCATGTCGTGGATGATAGGTTCCGAGTGCTTTGGCAAGCACCATCGGTGAAACCGACGTGAGGAGTTGCAAACATCTGCAAAGCACGAAAAACATAGTAAACAAGAAAGTTGTTTGAAAAATTCCACACAAAACCACACTATACATAAATGAATCACACACTAATGTACATAAGTAACCATGCAAGATGATCTAAGCATAGTAATTTTTGAGGTAAAGCTCGTTTTGGGGCTTATCAAGAGGATTTCCTTCATAATCAATAAGCTCACAGGCTCCTTTCTACAAAACACGTTTTACAATATAGGGCCCGTGCCACATAGGTTCGAACTTGCCTACCCCCATCTTATCATTAGCTTGGTCGTATGGCAAGACCAAATCACCCTCAGAGAAAATGCGAGGGGAGATCGACTGGTTGAAATGGGATTTGACCCACTTATTTTGTGCTGTTATGACCAAAGCAGCGAGACAGTGAGTCTCATCCAGTCGTTCTAAATATAAGAGGCGTTCCTATTGAGGTTATGTTTCAGGGAGGAGTTCAACAGCTAACTTAAGTGAAGGAATCTCACATTTGATTGACAATGTTGCTTCTAAAGCATAGACCAGATGGAATGGTGTGAAAAAAGTGGTGTCTTTGGTTGAAGTTCGGTAGGCCCACAGAGCTGAAAATAGCATGAGATGCCAATTTGACTTGTGAATCCCAATAGTACATTGAAGCATGGTGACCAAAAATTTGTTCACTTCTTCAACTTGGTTGTTGGCCTGAGGGTAATATGGGGTCGAGCCATTATGGCACAAGCCCAATGAAAATGTTAGTTTTGCCATCATGTAATCTATGAAATGGGAACCATGATCTGTAACAATGGCTTGGGGTATGCCGAACCTGGAAATAACTTGGTTAAAAAGTAATTGAGTTGTTGTCTTACCATCTGCCAAATATGTAGGCATCGCTTCGGCCCATTTGGTGAAGTAATCCACGACAATGATAATGTAGCCATGCCCCCCGGCCGAATGAGGGTTACATGTCATATAATCGATGCCACATTTGGAAAAGGGACCAATGGTAATGGTAAGGTGTAGGTGAGCGGGTGGGGCACACATCTTGCATTGGTAGATTTGGAATTTGTGACACTTGCGGATAGTAAGAATGTAGTCTTTGAAGATGGATGGCCAGAAATAACCAGCGTGAAGGATTTTCTGAGTTGTATCATAATCAGACATATGACCACCACATGCCCTGCAGTGGAAATCATTGAGAACTCTTTCAGCTTCCTCAATCATGAGGCATTGGCAAAGAACAGAATCAACACCAACATGGTATAAAGTATCACCAATAATGCGGTAGGGTTGAGAATGATGTAAAATCCTTCGACAATCATCTTTGGTCAATGCAGACCAAAACATTTAGGTTTGGAGATACACAATGATATCACTGTACCATGGATCAAGGGTGATAATCAGAAAAAGGGTCTCATCTTGGAGTTTTTCATCTACACCAGCAGGGAGAGCTTTGGAGGGAAGGAAACAGATCAATTCTATGAAAACAAGTGACTTCTTAGATTTGGTCGTAGTGAAGACCAAATCGAATTCTTGCAGGATAACGATCCATTTAGAATACTTGCCCCCCAGCAACTGACAAGTTAGGATGTAGGTCATAGGGTTGCATTCAAAAATCACTATAGTCATTCATAAGAGAATATAATACCGAAAATGTTGACCAACCTGAATGGCAGCCAAATCCAACTTCTCAACATGTGCATAACATGTTTCAGTGTCAAGGAGATTTTGACTTAGGTAGTAGATGATGTGTTCAATGCCTTTGTCATCATCTTGAACCAACACCATAGCTATGGTGCTAGGGGTTGCAGCTAGGTAAAGTAATCTCTATAATAATCTAGTGGATGCAACAGAGGAGCATATATGAGGATAGCCTTAAGATCATCAAAATATTTTTGGGCTATCTCGTCCCATGCAAAGGGTGTTCCTTGTTTGAGAAACCAGGTAAATCCCATAGCTAGCCCAATGTAGTTGGGTATAAAATGACGAAGAAAGTTGGCCTTTCTCTGGAGGCTCTAGAGTTGGTGTAGTGAAGATGGAGGGGGTAAGTTTACAATGGCCTTGACTTTTAGCAGATCCAGGCGAATCCCATCCTTGGAAACAATGAAGTGGAGGAGTCGTCCTGATTCTATGCAGAAAACACATTTGTGTGGATTTAACTGGATGTTCTAGTGCCTGCAGTGTAGAAAAATCTATTGAAGGTGGTTTGGGTGATCTTTTCGCTTACGAGAATGGGCAGGAAGGTCATCCAAGTAAGGATAGACAATGTTGTGAATGTCATGAAATGCATAGGAGATTGCTCGCTGAAATGTGGCCGCAACATCTTTTAGGCCGAAAGGGAGCTTCTTGTATGCAAATGTACCCCATGGGCAGATAAATGTTATCTTCTCTTGGTCAGCCAGTGTGATATTGATCTAGTTGTAACTAGAAAAACCATCCATGAAGGAAAAGATCTCACTCCTGACACATTCATTAATGATTTGATCAATGAAGGGAGTAGGATAGTTGTCTTTAGGGTAGGCACGATTAAGATCTCAATAATCCACGCAAATGCAGATCGTGCCTTGTTTTTTATTCACCGGGACAAGGTTGGACACCCAGTCTGTAAGGGGAATGGGATAAATGAATCCAGCTTTTAGAAGCTTTTGGACTTCACCCTTAATAGCAACGGCCTTCCTAGGGTTCACTAGACGAAGCCATTAGCGAATGGGTTTCACATCTAGATATGTTGGTATTTCATGCACCACGATGTTGGGATCAATGCTAGGCATTTCTTCATAAGGCCACGCAAACACATCATGGAATTCCTGAAAAAGATGAGTATATGTCTTAATCTCATTAGAGAACAAGATACACTGATATGAACGTGTTCAACGACACTCGGTTTGATAGAAATGTCAATCAACATACCCAAATTTCCTTCTGACCATACTTCATGAGTAACAATCAGTGGTGGAAATGGAGAAGTGGACTCTTCGAAAGAGGTAGACATGATAGTCAGGCGAGGCAAGAATGAGGAGCGATGGTGAGTATCTATCCATGGTGGTTCCTCGAGAGACATGATTTACATGATACCTTCATCGGTGAGGAAGGTCTTAGCTAAGGGATCGAATGATTCCAAAGTGCCAAGCCAGTGGGATTGAGAATACATATTGAGAGAGGTCTTCGAGATATGAGAATCAAAGGATGCAGAGTTCGCAGCCAAAACAATTTCCACATAATTGACTTTTGCGGGACTAAGCAACATGACATCACCCCAAGCATCAACAAGATCTGGTGCAAGTATGACCCAGGGATCAGAGTTGATAGGGATCATTTTGACGGAGGCAAAATGAGGAGGTGGGAGTGGGAAAATACCCATTAAGGTAGAATATTTGGAGAGACCTGTCCCCACACTCTCAAAGGGAGCACCAGAGTGCTTGACATACAGAATGTTTCCATCAGATGAGGAAGAGGCAAATAAAGATAGCTAATCCATCAGATGAGGAAGAGGCAAATAAATATAGCTAATCAATGGTGATAATCCTCTCTTGATGGGGAAAACGAATCACACAGAACAAAGAGGAGGCCACGGTGTGCATGGCAAGAGTCCAACTTCGGCCGAGTAGAAGATTATAATTGAGGTTGGCGTCAACAATCTCTACTTCGAATTGCACAGTTTTTCCTTCCAGGGGGATGGCAAGGTTGGGTAAAACACCGAATGGTCATGAATCACACCGATAGAAAGCTTCCAATGTTTTCGAAGACTGGTTTAGTGCAGGGGAAGCAATAGCCTTCTAGCATGTAGTTGATATGACGCAGCTAGAAGCGCCTTCATCGATGACAGTGCAATGGATGGTATTTTCATTAATGATTACCTGAATAAGAAACTCAATATGATGAGGAAGTCTCAGAACATGGTTCTCTAGATTGAAATAGATCAAATTAGAATCAGTGGGATTGATGCCCCTGATAGCTGATAGCAAAGATTTCCACTGGGATGGGCAGCTTTCGAGTACCTCGAGAACCAACATAGTCGATGGTGCCTGAGCCAAATCTTCAAAAATATTGTAATGCTGAGCAACTCGGGCGTCG
The DNA here is from genome assembly GCA_000404065.3 of Pinus taeda. Lineage (NCBI taxonomy): Eukaryota > Viridiplantae > Streptophyta > Pinopsida > Pinales > Pinaceae > Pinus > Pinus taeda. Next base: position 106,070 of record APFE030559571.1, read on the forward strand.
GAATTGTACGAGGATTTCCTTAGCACACCTCGAGAGGGTGGTTGTGAAGTGGAATCAAGGTTAGGGTGCTTGATTTGCAGAGGGCCAAAACTTGGGGTAGAAGAAGAAGGTGGAACTTCTTTTTCTTTCCCTGCTTTGGGAGCTGGAGTTTGATAATCCTTTGAGCAGGTAGCCACATTAATGGGCGCACTCATCATGAACAATTGAGATCCAGAGGAAGAAGATCAGGGTTGGTCTACCATTTGAGTCTGTTGAGATAGAAAAGGCTCTTTTAGGACAACAGGAGTCCCCTTGAGCAATCGACTAACTTCGGATCATTGTGGACAATCCTTAGTATAGTGATCCTCCTCGCAAATGAGGTAGGGATACTTAGATTTCCATTGCGATGATTCGCCGACAGACAATTTGGGAGGACCCTATTTCGAGGCATCAGTTTTAGCCTTGCCTTTGCCTTTATTTTTTCCTTTCGAGGATTTGTCCACTGCGGTAGACTGGACAGCATGGACCTCTGAGATTTTAATAAGGCATGAAGGGTTTTGAGATGAACTATTGGGAGTAGTATTTGAGACCAACTTCTGTTTGGAAGAAGTTTTGGTAGGGGCCTAGGATACTGAACCAATAACTCCATCAACGGGAGGGACAGCGAGTGACTTCAATGTCGCGAGATCGGATGATGGCTACGGAGCATTGGGTAATAATTCATATAAGGTGCCAGACTGAGAGTAAACCAGGTCCAAGTACTGGGCATGAGCGATGGATTTCTCTTTAGTGATGCATCCACCCATGGCTATATCTTGAACAATTGGGGCTATGAATGATTTGGTAAACCATTCAGTGAGCAACTGATCAACTATGTCTAACTTGATCAGTTGACATCTACGTCTCCATTCATGGATATGATCAGAGATGTGCGTCGCAGTGTCTTGCTTAAGTGATGTGAGCAGATAGGTGTCCATTTCATAATGAACCAACAGTTGAAAATGTGTTAGAAAGGCCATGGATAACAAATTGAAGTCATAAAAAAGGTACTTCAAGGTAGCTCCATGTACCATTTTGCTGCGACACCTGTAAGGGTTTGCTGGAAAAGACGACGAGGAATGGAATCATTCACGTATGAATTCGATGAGTACCGGAGGTGATATGTCATCACATGCACCTTAGGATCTTCTTTAGATTTCCCATTGAACTTGGGGCAGTAAATCGGTATATTGGACAACATCGGAGCCCAGTACGGTGAATGAAGAATTTGATCATTTGTAAGACATGATACATCCAGCAACTCAAGTGTAGCCAAGAAAGGTAATTGAGTGTTAAAAGGCATGGGAGGTCGATAGGTGGGCCCATAAGGAGGAGCCCATCCCTGCTGGTAAGGATTTTGGCCCCCCACAATGGAGGATTCTGACCATATGGCATCTAAGGCTGCCCCCATTACGAATTACCTTAACTAAAGGGAGGATTTGGACCTTGAATACCTTGAAACTATCCATGCACAGGTTGCTGATAGGAAATGTATGGGTTAAAAGCCTGTTGAGCCTATTGACCTTGGACATATGGGTATGGGACCTGTTGTCTTGGAACATAGGACTGTTGGGCCTGTTGTCCCTAAACAAGAGGGTTTTGGACTTGTAGTCCTTGGACATAAGGTTGATACACTTGTTGCCCTTAGCCGTAGGATTTTTGTACCTGGTGCCCTTGAACAAAAAGATTTTGAAGCTATTGGCCTTGGATAAGAGGATTCTGCACCTGTTACTACAGGACTTGACCTTGAACTTGTCCCTGCAAGGGTTTACCTTATTGATAGGAATACAAGGGTTGCTGCTACCCAGGTTGGTTTTGTTGACCTTGTGGTTACAAAATTTGTCCCTGGGTTTGCAGAGGTTGGCCCTGCGAGGGTGTGGGTTAAGAGGTATGCAAAGCATATTGCATCTGCTGCTGCACGGTTTGTTGCAACTGTTGGAAGGTCTAACCTTGTGGTTGTTGCAGGTGACCTCCCTGTGGGATAATCTACCCTTGTTGTTGCGTGGAAAGCCCTTGTTGCAACAAAGGTTGTCCTTGCGGTAACAAAGGTTTCCCTAGTTGTTGCAAAAGCTGCCCTTTTTGTTGCAAGGGTACTTGAGCAATGCCTGGGATTTAGTAGAATCTACCCTATAGGATCTACCCAAATGAAGGACATCTGGGTAATGAATCGAAAGTAGGTGGAGGACGAGATGATAAAGGTTGAACACCCAAAAAAAATTTGAGTTCAACATTTTGGTCCTCAAATGACTCTGATAGCTCAGGAAGTGGCTCCTCGAACAATATTTCAGACGGAGGAGAGGAAGAGGAAATGGGTGAACTAGATGGTTCTGCCATAATGACCTTGTCTTAGCCAACAGAACGAATAACTTCAAGACTTTAAAATATCCTTTTAAGGGAACTCGCGATTTTGTCAAAAAATATAACAGGATATTTTGGATTGTGGGCAATCAATTATTTAAGACGCATAAAAGACTGATGTTCTTTCATTTTTAAAGAGTCAAGAAAGAAACAAAGATGACTTTATCGCTTTCGATTGGAAATGAGCTCGAAAGGACAAGTGCTCGAACGATATTTTAAGTTTAATGAGTCAAAAATATCAAATATCTACTCTAGATGATCTAGGTAAACAAGATTACCAGGCAACCATGAACTGCAGAATAACTCCTCTCGAACCAAGAAGTACGAGCAGGAAATCTCCCCGAATGTTGTGTTCAGTGTATCACATTCGAAAGGTGGCTGACTTGGCTTCCTAAGGATAGAAGTATTGCAGCCTAGTGGGGTCTCCATTATATACCCAATGATATGGGGAGCACAAATATGTGCTAGCACTGTCTAATGTCGAAGCTAATGACAGCTGCTAGGTTTACAGATGCCGAAACATGTCTCTAGCCTAGACCTTCTAGATGTGATCGTTAATGTCAAATGTGCCTTAGGTAAAATTGAATTAATTTTAGATTTGATCTTGATTTAAGTTTCAGTATTCAAGTCTTAGCAATGCTACTCGAAAAACCTAAAATGCAACTAAATGGGACAAGACCCTTTCAATTTGATGAAATGCCTACACTAAAGAGGGTAGAAACTACTCAAACAAATGCAAACAATCAAGCAACTGAAAACAAAAATATTTTTCACTACTTCACAATTTGAAAAAATAAACTAATGAAAAATGCATTCCAATTCCTAATTTCCTAACAAGCACTTATCTATTAGTCCTTTTGAAATGAAAAATTTCCTCTTCCTTTTCAAGTTTCGATGCAATTCTAGTTTCTAAGAGATGTAAATCAAAATGAAGCAACAAGCTAGAATTTCATAATTTCTCATAACATATAGAGACAAACCTTCGCATGCAATCTTTCAATGAGAAAATTTTCGAGACTATGAGCTCTTCAAGTAGATGAAAACATGAAAAGAGAAGTTCATTCAGATTGACGAAGCACCGACTTTTAAAAAACACAAGACTGACAATGTAATCTATGCCAGAAAAAGACGTTCAAACTAGTAAACAAAACTTTTTCAAACTTGTGCGAACAGAGGTCAAAGTCATAAGAGGAACCAAAAACAAATGCAAGGAGCAAACACACATACCACTAGACTTAATGAATCCAAAGGCTACTGAATGGATGACTAGCTAGATGTCCTAGTGTTGCTAGCCTCAATGACTCGATCGATTAAACAACAAGATGACAAGCCTACAAGCAAGCAAAACCAAACAAAAAGTAGCTTTCTAATCAGGGAGAAAAAAAGTCAAAAGGCTCACAGGGTCAAAAACACAAGAGCATAACACACTGGCCAAGACTAGGATCTAGCCCTAATCTTCACTTACAGAAATCAATGTGACTGCCTAACTAACAACAAGCGCCAGAGGCAATTCAACATGATTGTTCCTCTGCAATTCATGCTAATCGGCGCGACTGTTAGCCGATTAAGCACATTATCTGAGGAAACTAAGAAAAAGTAAACAAAATCAAAATCAAAACAGGGACCAGATCTGCTACTATGGATTTTATACTTAATCCAGTAAGTAGGAGAAAATAAACATAACAAAAAGGAAAATGCAAAACTAGCAAAGTTCTCATGAAATCATGAAATCCAAAACAAACAAAAATATGGGATCTCCCCAGTGGAGTCGCTAATTTGTGGTGAAGTAAAATTATAAGTGCAAACACGAACGAATTCCTCTAGCCTGATAATGCCACAACAGATACATTCTATGGAAGATTTCCTTAGGTTAGAATCAATCAAGAGGGCCTACCTCTTGGTCGCTTATCCTGCTTGATGATGTCCTTGCTTGCTCACTCCAGCAATCTCTCGCTTCCTTCGTCAAGCTCCTGAAACAAGTAAACAACAACAACACACAAACATAATAATAGACAAATTGCAATTCAACCTACTTAAGGAGTCAAGAAGCATCAAGACACGAATATGTAGTATTACAAAACATGTAGGAAATCAATCGATAGTTGCATATATTAATTTTAAAGAGAGAGTACAACCATTCGTCTTAACGTCACAGTCTTCCTCTAACAAGACCAAGTTCCCACACATTTCTGCTAGCACTTCATGATGACTTCAAACAACAATAGTTTAAATACTCTTCCATTTAGGCTTCACTCCAAACCAAACACACTTCTCCCTCACACTATTAGATGGCTACAGTTAGTAGTAGCTTGCTTGTCAAATCAAACGAGTATACTCACACTCAGCCAACACTATAACTAGCTTGTGCTTGGGAAGAAGGGAGTTTTATATAGGAAAGATGGATGGGAGATGGATCCTCTTCTCATGGGAGAAGGGTTTATCCCTTGAGGTAGTTCCATCGTTATAGGGGAAAGGAGCCCAAACTGTCATCCTCGACCCCATCTGGCCAAAACATTTACCAGGCTTCCATTACGAAGTTTCTAGAGATGGAAGCTTCAGCTCTAATTTTATAAACTTTCCATAACAGGACCGGCGTGACTACAACATAGCTCATTCGCACCGATCGGTGCAGGGAATAGTGCTAATCTCTACACATCGGCATGGGGGAGACAAAGGCCATTAGCGTTGTTCTTGTAAATTGTGAAAAATAGAAGTTTAAGGGGAAATGGTGCAAAAGGGAAATGATCTGCTCTTGAAGAGGGACATAGTGGGAGTTTCTCCATGAAGGCAAAGCATGCGGGGTTCATTGTAGAGGTCCTCCAGGATCAATGAACGGGGAGTACAAGGACAGTGACAAAATGTTGTGTAACAAGGAGGCATAAGAAAACTCTCCATATGATTGGAAGAGGTAACCAATCAAAGGAGGACTGACTCGATAACAAGGTTAAGTCTCTCCTAAGCCAAAATAAATCCCACCCCAATGGAGGAAAAACTTTATTTTGAGTGCTTTGTTCAAGGGCGACACAACTGACTCTAACTACCATCAAAATATGGAAATAATGTCCCGTTACTGCTCCTTTTTTGGAATATATAATTTCTTTGTCTTTTTCTTTTATATGAAGCTTGAAAAAGAATAAAATAATGCTATAGTACAGTGGAAAGAATAAGTGTCGAAAAAAATAGATGCTCTAGTTCCTAGGAGGGGAACATTCCTATGCTCAATGCAAGGTGGCAAAACTGGTCAAGGATACTCAAAGGAATGTTCTTTCGATGGGAAAAAGGGTGTGTCAAGTTGCAGAGGCTAAGTGATTGCAAGGTTTATTTTTTAGAATACATGGTTGAAAAGTGGCTTAAACACGAGTCCAAGTGAAACTGTCGCAATGCCAAAAGGTGCAAGTAGTCAATATGCAATGCAGCAGTACAACTCAACACAAAGGAGCCTCTAGGGTATAAGGCTAGAAAGTGGCACAGAAGAATGAGAATGAGTCTTCAACGCACAAGTCATGGTGGGACTAAAGAGGACTCTTGAGCCTAAGAACAAAAATTCTGCGTGGGTGCCAAGTGACAACAAGGTACTATATAGGGCGCCCATGATAAGGTAGGCTCTACCACACAAGTCATGATACTTCTAAGAAATGAGAAGGTTCTGCACCATAACTTGGTGGGGTCGATCCTAAGGAAAAAATGGGAAAGGAAACTGATAATTGCACAATGCAGGTGAAAACCCTAACCTATATGCCAATTTCGAGAACCAATACCTGTCAGAACAGATCAACCATAAAAATTTCCAAAGGAGAAATCTTCCAAGTTTTGTAGACATAAATAGGAATAATAGACAAGAAGTTAATGCATCCCACATATGAACTTCATATAAAATCTTGTGTTATAGAATACAAAATTTGAAAATTTGTACCTTATATATACAATATGGTACAAGGAACCATGCATCCTTATGGCTTATGCATAATAATTCTTTGGGACAAGCCCCTTACAAGGCTCGGCCAAGGACTCCTTTGGTAGTTAAAATTCATGGCTTCAAAAAGTTCCTCCTGTGAAGAAAAATTAAATTCCAAGAAATCATGAGAACTACAAGGATCAAAAGAGGGAATTAAGGGATCCCATGTCCCTATAGGAAGAATCTCTTGGTCAACTAATGGGACCAAGTCCCAAGAAGGAGAATAATAGGTCAAATGATCCTTCTTAGAAGAAATTGAACATTGAGGATTCAATGCCACATAATTCACCCGTGGTGGGGTAGAGTCTATTTGAACGCTTGGAACAAACCAAGGGGTATTCTATAGTAAATTCAAATTAGGGTAGTGATTATCAGATGCAAGTTGATCAATAGTGACAATATTCCCTTTATGAGTAAAACACATCTTTCGAAAGAGTGAAGACACCACAGAATTCATCGCATATACATAATCACGCCCAAGTAGCATATTAAAGTCTAAAGGGAAATCAACCACCATCATATCGATTAATATAGTCTTCCCACCTAAAGGAATAGGCAATTGAGGAAGAACACCCATATATTCACCAGGTCTTCTATCATAGGCTAACAACTGACTATCAGCTGATAAAAACATTGGAGAACCCAAAACTTTCCAAGTTAAGGAGGATGTAATACTTGCAGAGGATCCTTCATCTACCATACATCGATAGATGTTTGTGGAGTTAACTCTGACCTTTATTTGGAAAGGTGCAGTGGAAGGAATACGAGGCTCGACAAGACTATCCCAATCAAAGGAGACACTTGTAGAACTTGGAGGGGGAACATTCGAAGAAACCAAAATCCCCCCTATACTAGAAGACTCTATACTAGAAATCAAATAGACTCTATTGTTAGGCACTTCACCCCCCAAAAGAGGAGTGTAATCAGCTAGAGATTGCACTGGCTCAACCACATTATCAACCAATAGTTGATGAAACTATTGAGAAACAATATCAGATTCAGGAGTAAAGGAACTTTCAAACTCGGACCATATCCTTTGTACCTCTGGAATACCAGGTCACAAATGAGTAAGATGGTCTCCCTGGCATATCTTACAAGGGAACTTAGGTTTAAAACTTCCACACCTAGGTTTCTCATCAACATCCATTCCACCAACATGACTAGTAGTGGTTTGCGGAGAGTCCCCATCATGACTTGCAGAGGTGAGTGACTCTTTGCTAGTATAACTTGTAGTGACTAGACTCATGCCCTCGGCATGACTTGTAGTGGCTGAAGGCTCATCTCCAACATGACTAGTAGAGGATGATGATGCTTTGCTAGTATGACTTGTAGTGACTAGACTTATGCCCTTAGCATGACTGGTAGTGGCTAAAGGCTCATCTCCAACATGACTAGTAGAGGTTGAGGATGAATTGCTAGTATGACTTGCAGTGACTAGACTTGTGCCCCTAGCATGACTTGTAGCCACTGAAATCTCATCTTCTACATGACTAGTAGAGCTTGATGATGCTTGGATAGAATTCTTCTTCTTCTTCTTCTTTCTCTTTTTCCTCTTTTTAGATCTCTTATTACAAGAGGGAGGAGAAAAATGAATACTAGATTTCTCTTTTGAAGAAGATGAACAAATAACACCCATTTGATGCCCTTGAAATAAAGCATTCATATAAGAAGATTCAAGAACATATGGAATATTCGGAGTGGACCACAACCAAACTGGTAGTCCAACATTCAATCCAAGAATATTCAAAGTGGCCATCAAGGGGGTACCAACATTTCCAAAGAAAGGAAAAACACAAGGGTCCTCTTTTGGGAGGGTACCTTGGCTGGTTTCCATAGGAATATCAGTCATATCTAACTTATTCACAGATCCTTCCCTTATGGAAATGTACAAATGAATTTCCAAGGAAGATAGATGCACAATCAAAACCTTTGTCCTTGAGGAGGAAACTCCACAACTTTCAAAAGAAAGATCAAAAGCCTTTCAAGATCGGCGGAAGTCACTTAGAATCTGAAGTCCAAAAGTGACAAGATAAGTCCACCTAAAGCCAACTAAATCCAAAGAGCAAATAGCACTCGACTATAAAGTCCATAAAGATACAACCAATCAAGCAACTTCTAAGTATTTTTGCTCTGGGTGATGAGGACCGGACACCAAAATACAAGAAAGTGAAGTAAGGGACCTTTCGAAGATATTCTGGGACAATGATGGCCCAGGCCTACCAACGAAGGTATCAGAAGAAGTTATGTTGACCTCCAGACAACATACTTTGTCAAGGCAAGTAGCCAAGCTTCACAAGGGTACCCTCCAAAAGTACTATTGAACGTGATGCAACGTCAACCTCAGGTTCCATGAGATTTCCCTCTACAACCACCTATGTGATCCCTAGGAAAGGCCACTGTGGATACCAACTTGTATCAAAAGTAAGGTGGAACAGTCGTGAGGCTAGATCGAACAAGTAGGATAGGGGGTATCTCTCTTCCTTGTCTTCACACTCCCTCATTCTTAACTCCCATTAACAGAGCTTTCCCAGTCTTTCTAACGATATTGGGTTTTTCTCTTTATTCAACTTCTAAGTTTTGTAATTTGAGCGGCCTTGGAGAGTTAACTCTCCACTCACCTAATCCAACGCCCTAATGAACCTAAATGTGTTGATGTTTGTTAATGACAACAATAAAACTACTGGTTCATTATATTAATTGCTTGATTTTATAAGGTTGTTCTTTAAGTCATGGGTAAAAATGAGAGTGAAACTAATTATGTTTTGACACAACAAAAACCAATAGAAACCTAGCTACATGCCAATGCAATTATTTTCTTCAATGAAAAGGGATTTCTATAGAGTTCTACGAATAAACTTGTACAATCAACCTTTTCTTTTTCTAGAAAACGCACTCCACACACCCAAAAGCTAACAAAAATACTAAAATGTTTGTAATGCAAACTATAATGATAGTGCATGGATGCTCATACAAGAAGCAAAATGTGTTTCTTTATAAAGACAATAAGCCAAGTTGAAAATGAAGAGGGCCAAAGAATTAAAAACAAATTCTCTCCAAAGCAAGCAAAACAAATTGCAAAAGATCACAATTCACTTCTCAACAACAAAACAAAAGAAATCGTAAACCAAAAGCCTGGAAAAAGAAAAACAAAAGCAAAGTTTTTTAGTTTTTTTCTTTTAAAGGGAATAAAACAACTTTTTGAGGTCACAAAAGTACTACTAAAACTCAAAAGATCAATAAGTAAGCACAAGGAATCTTTCAATCTTGCAAGTTATAAACTTGAAAATGAATGAAACTTGAACAAGAAAGACTACAAATTGTACAAAATGACCCAAGTAGCAGCAAAATATTTCGACAAACTGACAAAAAGGTCAAGAAATAAATTCTTTCAAACTTGTCAAAAAGACTCTCAAAAAGAAAGAAAAGTAATAAGGTCACCAAACAAGGGAAATCAAAGCAAGAGAACTTGAAATCCGAGCTAAAAAGGAAACTAAAAACAATTTCATGTTCTGGAATACCATAACAACAAAGAACTTCAAAATGAAGCCTTGAATACCAAGATACAAACTACAAACTTTCTTAAGAAGCAAGCCTAGGCCAAATCTTTTCAGTGAGATTTTGAAAAAGAAAGTTTGCATGAAAAGTAAATTCTCGAGACAGCAGATGACCATACAACAACATAAATCACCAGGCTACAAACCTAACTGGGCAGAAAGATTTGAAAAAATCATCCAAAATTACATACACGACTACGTAAAAACACATAAGCATGCACACACATTTCTAACAAAAAACTCGCCTATACATGAGTCTGATTTACAGAAACTTGTGTATAAGCTATTGTAAACAAAGTAAAGTGCATATAAAAAGCTTTATAAGGAAAAAAAAATCAAGGTCTGATCAAGAAGATTAGACTTGATGCGTGGGACGCTAATGGACCAAACAATACTGTAAAAGCAAGCAATCAATAAAATGAACCCTGATTGAGAACAAACAGCCCAAACCAGGAATAACAAGATTGTTATCACCAGTGGAGTCGCCAATTCTATTATGGGTGAAACCACCCTAGGGCTTTGGGTTAAGAACCCCAACAGAGCAAAGGGAAAACCTCAAAAGAAATGCTCAAAAAATCATCAAAAATCCTTATTCTACTAAATCGTGTAGGAGTGTCATTACCCAGATGTCCTTCATTTGGGTAGATCCTATAGGGTGCAAACCCTCAGCTTCTCCCAATATTCTTGAAACCTAAAAATTATTCATATGGAACATACACGACAGTGGAAACATAAAGGATATACATGATGTTAACTTTAAATCATATAAATGAATGACTAATTATACATCAATATAAGGTTCATAAATGAATTACAACATAACTTTGATGCATAAACACATTTCATATCGGAAACAGAACATAATTCCTTTTTATTGAAGTAAGCTATAAATAAGGTGGAGAAATACGACCTGGGTCCTTCTCCAGCTCCAAGCGGAACCATCCTTTCCCGGCCTTCAGGAATCTTCCTCCATCACCAACACAAGGATATCTCAAACAATATTGGGGATATATATAATTAAGGAAACAAGGGTTTCCTGAAGCTTTGGGGAGTGCAGAAGGCACAGGGATTCTTCAGACTTGATTAGGGATAATCTCACTATAGTATCAATATCTCATCCCTTCTCCCTTAAGGCCTTCCCATGGAGGTTTATTTATACCTCTCCAGATTAGTTTTTTCAGTTGGGAAATAGTTGGGTCACGGGCAATAGAAGGTGAGTAACAGGTAAAACCTGTGAACTCCACCCGAAATTAAGGAAATTTAATTTTTTTAAGTGTTTTAACATATGTACGCGAGTTGGCTATATGTTGACCCGCGTGTACATGATTTTATCACAGGGAAAAGTAGCGTATCAAGGATAAAACATTGTTTTTTAGATTTTGGACCAAGTCTGGAAAGAAGGGTTGCCCTAGGCCATAATCAAAGCATCAGATCTACCAAGAGTGGTAAATGGTGCTATAACAATGATATTTTCGGGCTAAATGTATTTATTGATGACCGCTTCTATCCACAAACTTCTGGACTTTAGGAGAAGCCATCCTAATTTGGCAGCCAAAGCATGTGCAAATGCAGGAATATATTTGAGACCCCATCCTCCCCACTTCCTAGGTAATGTTATACATCTCCACTTAACCCAAGTGTATGGCTTCCCTTCCTTGTGTCCATTCCAAAGAAATTTGCAGCAATTTTTTTGTATTCTCAAAATTATTCCTTGAGGAATCCAAGCAAGTCACATCTAGTAAACCGGTGTGGCTTCCAGTATTGATTTGATAAGCACCAGTCTTCCTACTCTGGATAAGAATCAGTGGTTCCAATTGGTCAACCTTTTTTCCACCTTAGTCACCACCTAAGTCCAATCATCTATTTTGTATCCATGAGATTTAATGTGAAACCCCAAATATTTAAGTCCATCATCCAGTTGAAGGCTTTGGAAGGGGAACTTCTGATAAGCATGTCTAGATTCCTACCGTGAACAAGTCGAGAAGGTGATGGTGAACTTCGGTTTGTTGGTTTCCATCCAAGTATCTGAGAAGAATACTTGCATTACATCATAGAGTGTATTAAAGTCTTGGATGCCTCCATTGAGGAAGATGGGATAAGATATAATGATCAGTGATCTTGAGCCCCTGAAGTCTCCCAGCTCTTTTTTCATGAATGATCAACCTACTTAATCCCTCCATGACCAACGAGAAATGTAATGGGGATAGTGGGCATCCTCGTCTGAGGCCCCTCTCAGCATGGAGGAAATTGGAGGCAGATCCATTACTAAGAACACTAAATGAGATGGTAGAGATGCACCACATAATCCATCAGATGAATCTGATAGGGAAACCAAGGTGAGTGAGTAAAATCCTAAGATAGAGCCACTTAACATGATCAAAAGCCCTTGATAGATCAATTTTGCGAATGGCTCATTTTAGGTTCTTCAATTTGATTTAATGGAGAGCTTCATGTTTTCTACCAATGGCCTCGTGAATCTGTTGATTGTGGAGGAATGCAAATTGCTTAGAAGAAATGTTGTCTGAGAGGATGGGCCTGATACGATTTACTATGATTTTGGCTATAATATTGTATAAGAAGTTGCAAAGGGAGATGGGTCGGAAATCATTGAAGGATTGGGGTGAATCCATATTAGGGATGAGGGCAATGAAGGTGTATTGATGGCCTCATACATGTGCCCAGTAATCCTGCATTCCTCGACGATCTTGAGAAAATCCATGCCTAAGGCATCAAAAAATGCTAGGTATAATTCTACAGACCATCCATCAGGGCCCAGGCTTTTATCCTTCTTGAACCATTTGAGGGTCCTCTCCAATTCCCCCTGAGTTATAGGTTTTGTGAGATATTTAGATATATCAGGGTCAAAAAACAAAGGGAAGTGACCAGCAATGCGAATGATTTCTGTAAGCGAGGTCCCTAAGGGAGCTTTGAAGAGCTATTGAAAATGTGAATTTCCCAAATGTGTCAGCTGATGAAATGTTTGAGCATATTGTTTGTGATCAGTAGTAATTTTCCAAATGGTGTTACATACCCACCTTTCTTTGGCATAATTGTGGAAGAATTTAGTGTTGTCATCCCCTAACTTAAGCCATATGGCTCTACTTCTAAGTCTCCAATTCTCACAAAAATTATGTAGTATCTTGAACCTCTGTGCCTCCAGCCTAGTGAGGGTAGCTTTGGCTTCAACAAACATAAACCCTCGACCTTAGTCATCCATTAGATTAGTGAGTTGGTGCTCAATATTACAGAGAGTTTGATCATCTCTAGATAATTTTTCTTTAGCCCACTAAAAGGAGAGACTTTTAAGTTCCATGAGGTTTCGACAAAAACCTTCAGCCAGATTGTGCCCTTGTGAAGGAAGGTGGCCTCTCCAAAATTCAGTGACTAATTTGTGATATTCAAGGTCCTGTAACTAGGTCGAGCTAAACTTGTAGGGTGTTATGGGCTTTAGGGATGGAACAGCTAATTCCAGATAGATGGGGGAGTGATCAAAGATACCCCTAGATCCAACCCATTTTCAAAAGTTAGTGAGGGTGCCAAGAAAGTACTCTTTGATGAGAAATCGATCCAATATCCTACTCAGAGCCGCATCACCATTTCTCTTATCATGCCATGTCGGTTGCTTATTTTTCATAGGGATGTCAATCAGATGATGATCTTCCATTAGATGTTCCATGTAATTTGATAGAGGATCCAATTGTGAATGATGTCCCCATGATTCGTCTAACCAATAGTGAAATTGAGGTCACCTCCCAAAATTAAATTATTACAATTCATCAGGGAGAGCTACAAGAGATGGTTCCAGAAGTCCATCCTATTGTGATATGGTGCATATATTTTGACAATACGAAAGTTCCTACCCACCTCTGAAGAGAAGATGTCCATTCCTAGAAAGCTAGGTCCTCCCCAAACAAAATAGGATTGATGGATTAAGTATTAATACGCAGTGCAATAGTCCCGGATATCCCATTGACATCTAGGGCATGAAAGCACCAACCAAGCTTCATAGAGTGAAGAATTTGGACAACCTGCTCAGCCTTCCCTAGGGTTTCTTGTAAAAATATAATGTTAGATGGCTCTATATCCAGAAGCCTCTTGAGAGCTAGTTTTTTTGCAGGGCTAGCTAACCCTTTGTAGTTGAAGGACAACTACTTCATGGATGGTCTGAAATGAGGGTGTTCTTTGCTCTAAGAACCCTATCAATGGCAGATTGTCTTCCTAGGGCCACATCAACCTCGACAAGTAACATAGCCCTCGAAATCCTAGAAGGGCACCCTTAGGAGGGTTTGGTCTCAACAAGGAGGGAAGAGAGACCTAATCCAATAAGTTTAGGTGGGATGGATACCCGGGAGCGAAGATTATATCAGTGTGAATGAGAAGTGGTGGAGGGTTTAGTTGAGATGATAGGGCCACCTCCAGTAATAGAGGGAGGGGTAGTGGAAAAAATTGGTGATGGAAGATCGAGAGGACATGTGAGAGTGGATGTGGACAAGAAAGGGATGGATGAAAATGAAACATGTAATTGTTGTGCAGTGCATGAAAAATAAATAGAGGAGTAGAGGGGAGGAAGAGTACCCATGGAGAGAACGGCCCCTGTAGCAGTCCAAGATATCGTCATGGGTAGGGATGTAGGTTGTAGATAGACAAAACAAGATGGTAGAGAAGTTTCCACATCCATAGCCGTCGAACTGGCAAAGCGAGAATGTTGTTCTTCCACCAGAGGATCTTCTCGATGTAGTTGTTTAGTGCATTTTGCTGATGAAAAAGTCACCGACGAAATGAGTGGGCACTCCTTATACAAGTGCCCAACCTTGTGACACATTCTACACCTAAAGGGTACCCCCTCATAGTCTAGGATTTGTTTTCAAGTGAAATGCTTCCAATGCAGAGTAATATTTTCCTCCAATCCTTCTCTAGTGTCCAAATGAACCAGAATGTGGGCCTTGGATTTGTTTCCAAATGATTCATCAGTCTTATCATGATCCAAATAAGTACCCAGTGCATTGTTGATGCCAATAAATATGTCCTCTAACCAAAAATGTAGAGGCAACCCTGGAAGGTGAACCCAAATCAGTCCAACACCCAGCTGCTCCCACTTTGGATCGAAGAGGGGGCTCCATCGTTTTAGAAGAACCGGGGCCATTTCGATATGCCAGTAGCGGGAGCATATCCAATATGTTTATTCTTCCTGGTGGAAGCTTAGGGTGAACCATCCTCGAGTTAGAATGGTGATCAACGTAAATTGTTTCAGTAGGGTGCCCCAAATCTCCATGGACCAGAGGCGGAGCCTCTCAACCAAGTAAGTTTTTCCCCTCACATGCCCCATCAAAACCATATTTGCAATATCCCCCACTTCACCCATAGTGATTCCTTCCCCAAATCTGAGATTGATTTCCTTGCTCGTGGCCTTCACGCCCTTGCCTTGCCTGGCCTTATTAGTCTGAGGAGCTTGTTACACTAAAATTTGTCACCATGACTATTTGTAGTTAGTATGGCTCCATCAATAGTCATACTATCCTCCTTGGCAAGCCTCATACCTCTACTCTCCATGTCAAACTTCAAGAAAGAGAGAAAGTCATTAAAAACATATTTATCTCTGGGTACGCAGTTTCTCTCAACCTTGCCTGCGTGTACGCATCCCAAGTTCATAGTACCTGCGTACTTGTACGCTCTGTATGTAAAGGGGTGGGTGCATACTCCTGTAAAGGTCAAAAGGCACGAATTTCATCTTAAAAAAGTTACTCGTGGTCATTTCTAGAGCATTCTAGAAGCTTGTTTGACGTGTATTCAGCGCCTCCAGATGGTTCATGTATCCCTATGAAAGAGGAACTTATCCCATCAAGTGAGGAGCTACCCCATCCAAAGAGGGGCTTATCCCATTGATGGTGGACCTGATTAACTTCCTCTAAAGAATTATAAATACAGGCATTGGGCCAGAAGGAGGGAGGTTGAAAGCTGAATATTCCAAAGGGTAGATGCTGCTGGAATTAGGACTTCCTTGTAGAAGCTTGTGAGGAGAGATTCCCATCCTTTCTTGTTTCATTTGGAAGTGGGTGAACTTATCAAAGTAAAGGAAAACTCTTGCTGGACCCTGGGAGGAACTTGCACAACACCAAGGCTCAGGTTGTAATGGTTTCTTTTGTTTCCTATTAAAACAAATAAGTCCATTCTTCTCAATAATTTGTTATTAATGAGTTGTTTCATATACTCCTTGGTCTATATGTTGAATATGTTTTATTTTATAGGATATTCAGGTGCTATGTAATCGTTTGATTGTTAGTGAATGCAGGTTTCGAAGTGAAGAAGGAGCTCATCCGGATCGACGAGGCTGGACTACTACAACAGCGTTGGACTACAGGTAGGATCTAAACACTTGATTTCTTGTATGGTAAATGTATGTTTAGAGAAGGATTGTTCTTAATTGTCTTGTTTGTCACTAGAAAGCCTTAAGCTTCTAGGGAGGTTGGTTTTGTCTGCAAGATTAACTCTTTCCGCATGACAGAGCTGTTAGATGGTGCCGAAAGGGGTCCCTATTTCCCTGTGAGTCCACCTATGGAGAAAGGGAGGTGTTCTAAGGGTTAACGACCGGTATGTTGAAGAAACCAGATGGAATAGGGAAGCTCCCTCGAAGACAAGTAGGTTTAGGGTTAGAGATGTTGTCTCGTGTGGAGAAATGGGTAGAGGATAAACCTGATTGTGACAACCCTAAAGAAGTGGGAATGTTGGATGATTCAAGGTGAACAGGTGTCTTAGATGGAATGGAGTAAACTTTAGGGGAGGAAGCAATGCAGATAGTTAATAGATTGAGCATAGCAGGAGACAGCAAAGTGAAGTGAAGCCTAGGTGAAGCATCTGAGGCATTGAAAACCGACAGGTAGGGCACGGATGGTCCAAAAGTTTCAGTGACAAACAGTGATTCAATTCGCGGGAGAGACAACATGCAATGAGGACCATAACCTGACATAGAATGAGGTCACATCCAAATTTTCTTGTAGGGATTCGAGTTGATGGAATAATTGATAGCATCTAAATCCATTCTGATAGCTACAGATGGAATTGGGGATGAAGGGAACAATCGGAGAAAGCATAGGGTGCTAGCCCACAAGCCATCACGATGAGCTTCGCACAGAAGGAAGATGGCGGTAGAATGATGGTGACATTAGAAAGTCGGTTTCCTATTACCCTAGGCCCTGTGGTGCTTCAGTGTGGAGCACCCTTCCCTCCATTCTCCCTCAACAAGATTCTACAACTGTGATTATAACTGCACTCCTGCGGCAACTGGTATTGTTTCTTCTAACTGATAAATTAATTATTCAGTTTATTGCTATGGAAACATCGAAATAAACACACTGAAACCTTCACAAATAAAAATTGTTGAAATAAATAGTGCTAGAACTGAGAAAATTCTAGTAGACACACATAAAAATTAACAACGTTATTTTTGGACAAAAGTCCCCAGAAAAACCCAATGTGGAAAAACTGGTGCAACAGATGAGGGTTTTTATTCTTCAGCAGAAATTTTGAGTACAATAATTTAGATGCTCTACTGGAAATCTAATTTGAGGAAAATATTGGAAAAATTATTGCGAGAATTTTTTGCCACCCCACAGTTAATTTATGTCACCAAAATTCCCTCCCTAGCCACACAGGGAGCCTTCTGTCTTACCCTTTGCGCAATTCTTGCATAGAATCTCTGGGGATTTTGGCCTTCCTCTCACTGCCTCTTCCTGGGACTAGAATATTTCCTCCTGGAATGCTGCTAACCTCCTCTACCATCTGCTACTCACCCTTTGGCTCTATCTTCTCTGTTGAATCTCCGCCACTGAGAAAATCCAATTGCCTTGGCAACTAAGTATCTGACCTGGTATGTTACGAAGACACACTTATATGAATTTTCACTTTTGTTTTCATTTTGAATTATTTAATGCACCTAATGCACTCTTTAGCTTTCAATCACCAAAAAATGTGATCTATTTTCAATTATGAATCTCAAAAAATAACTTTTTAATGCAACTAATCTAATGCACTTTTATGAAAAGTAAAATTTTGAAATGAAAACTAAATAAATGCAAGATCAATTTCTTTTATGATTACAAAAGAACTACTAATGCTCAATCAACATTAGATAAGTATTTTCCCATTCATAAAAGCAGCGAACAATGATTTTAAATGAATCAAAACATCAAAAACTCACTCAAAATTTCACTTTTACTACTTAAAGGACGAGATTGACTTTTGCACACCACAAAGAAATTGAAAGAAAACAAACAGAATATGTTGCACACAAAATAGGGAAATGACCTCAGAGACTAGGACACACTATAGTGTTTAGTAGAAACCCTAAAAATTTCTTACATTCAAGGACCAACACTACTTTATATAGAAAAACCCATGCTGATAGGGTTATTAGCACCACTTTTCATAGCAAAACCTGTGCTAGCAGCACCACTTTTCATAGCAAAACTTGTGTTGGTCTTTAGCATGGGTAGACATTAGAAGACAGGGTCTTTAGTGCTATTTTCACTAATAAAACATGCACTGGTCGAGGAAATTTTAGGAAAAACAAGAAAGACTCAAGAAGAAACTCTAGACCTAATACCCTAAAACACCAACAATTCATAGTGCATACTGAAAATCAATCAAAACAAGGGGTCATTCAATTTTTGGTCAAACTTCACAAGAAGGAAAAAAACAAAAGGAGGATGAAAAGGGTTTAGGCATCCCTAGTGAAGTCTCCAATTTGTTAACTAGGCAATCCTTTCTATGAATAGAAGCAGTCCCTCTAGCCTAATGTGTTGGTCTAGTAACAACCATGAAAAAACAAGAAAAATTCCCTAACCTAAATCAAAATGACAAATGAGAAAGGGATATGACCTACCTCTCTCTTATGTGCTTGACCTTTGATGATGATCCCGATCCCTTAGCTCCCAGGCCCACTCCTCACCATTCCTTTCATCTGAATACCTATAAGAGAGATAAAAATACAAAAACAAGAGAGATCATAACTTATGCATTCCAATGTAATTTATAAAACAGGTCAAGGAGTATTGTACTAAGAAGCATTCAATCAGTGCCTTGATGTTGAAGGCCTCCTTAAGGATGATTCCAAGTCCAATCCAAACTTAACAAGCTCTCATTTCCTCTCTCACCAAAATGGTAGCATCTAAGCACAATCGAGCAGAAGAATGGAAACCAGCAATGACCAACCCATTGAGGAAAGTGAAGAACATATTTATAGTGAGGGAGACAGAGTTATAGATCCACCGAAAGGGGAAGAAGGTCATTATCCCAAAGGTAATATCCCTAAAGATAGGATTAAGGGCTCTAAATGGGAGTACTTGACCATATCTTCATCCAACAACTACTAGCTCATCATTCTCGAGGCTTCTAGTAAGAGAATATTCTACTCCATTTTTGGAGAAACTTCCTGAAGAGGACTAGCATGGATTTTCCTATAAAAATTCATGCTGCTAGTACTAGTCACTAATTAGACAAAAGGTTACCAACATGAATTTTCCTACTAAAAGTGCTAGTCTTGCAAATTAGGGTTTTTCACAATTTTTTCCATAATTGCTTCAAGACATTAGTTATTTGTCTCTTTAGGGATGTATTGAGCATATAGTTCATGGTGAATGAGTTTACACAACTTTTGTCTCTTTACGACATTGTTTATGGTAGTGGCACAAAGGACAACACTTTAGGTATAGAGTTGGGAATGTGACAAAATACTATGTAACAAGAAGTAGGGTAAGTTGGGAGTTCTTATCCAATTACCAATCTAGGGTAAGAGATCCACCTTTGATGGAGGGATAAGATCAAAGGATAAGTGGTGAAAAATCCAAAGTAGGGAAGGATAGGATCTAAATCTTTTATCCAAGATAAGTAGTTGTAACAACTTCTGGAAACTCCTAAAAGCAGACACTTCTAGAATCCTAATCATTTTCCTAAACTTCTAGAACCAATGTAGGTGCAAAGAGGAGCAACTTGTTGGTGACCAAAGCAGGCCATAGTGGAGCAACTTGCTGGTGAACGCATGCTTACAAGCAGTGTTGGTTCTCAAACTGGCTCAGATGAAGCAGTTTAGGATTGAAATTTTGGGAAATGAAAGGTACATGCTTAGGGATATTTACAAGATGGTGACAAGGGAGAATAGGATGTTGATTGATCCCATTAGGAGGCTCACTAATCAGATGTGGAAAAATGGCCTATAACACTAAGGAATTCATTTACAGCATATAATAGATTGAGAATTTTTTTTTCTTTCTGATCTACTCTTAAAGTAAGGGGAAGATCGTGGCCACATCTATGGCCCCCAAGAAGGGTTACACCATGCAGAAGAAGCAGATGGATAATGTCATGGAAATATACAAGGACATCTTCTCCTAGCCCACAGAGATACCTTTGCACTGTCAAATCAAGCATTCGATTGATCTGACTCCCAGAGCGCCCCTACCTAATGGGCTGATATACAGTCGGTCTATTCTAGAGAATGAAGAAAGAAAGTAGCATATCTTAGATTTGATGCAAAAAGGGCACATGTGACCAAGTTCGAAACCTTGTGGAAGCTCGATTGTACTTTTATAGAAGAAGGATATGACTTGGAGACTCTTCATTAATTATCAGGCACTCAATAAAATCACTATCAGGAATAGGTATCCAATCCCACAGATTGATGACCTTCTCGACCAGCTTAAGGATGATAAGTACTTTTGCAAGTTCGATTTAAAGTTTGGCTATCAACAAGTCCCAATATAGCCCACATATGTATGGAAGATCACCTTCAAATCCAAGGAGGGCCTTTTTGAGTCGTTGGTCATGCCTTTCAGGTTGAAAAATGCCCCTGCAACTTTTATGAGGTTGATGGATGAAACCTTTCAACCTTTTACCAACTTTCTTGTGCTTATATACCTGTAAGATATATAGCTCATGGATACATCATTAACATCTCTAGAATATGTCTTGTCGCAGCCCCTGATGATGGACTCACTTGGTAGTATGAAACGTTGGGTTCATAAAACTCTATAATAGGTCATTCCTCCTCTATCTAAAAGATATTCTCATAATCAACAAGAATTGGGAATAGAAATTGCAGTACATTCGATAGATCCTTCAAACCTTGTGGCATCACAAGCTATGTGCCAAATTGGAGAAATGCACCTTTAGCATGAGCCAGGTCCAATATCTCGGTTACATCATTGATGAGAAAGGCATGCATGTGGATTCAGTTAAGATCCAAGTCATTCAAGATTGGCCAGCCTTGACCACTCTAATAGAGATTCACAACTTTTTGGGCCTTTCTAATTTTTTCAAAGGTTCCTATTGGTATTCTCTCATATTACTTGGCCTTTGAGTCAAGTTACCAAGGGAAAAGCAAGAGAAATTTTTTTATGGTTCAAGTCCCAAAGGAAGGTGTTCGTTGTGCTGAAGCACCACCTTTTCTCTACACCAACACTAAAATTTCCATACCTACAACAAGCATTCGAAATTGAAATGGATTCCTCTAACTATGCTATTGGTGCAGTTCTCACCCAACAAGGTCATCCGGTGGCCTATCACAGTGAAACACTTTTAGATACAATCCGTAAATACCCAACCTATGATAAAGAGATGTATTTCATTATGTAGGCTTGCCAATAATGGAAACATTACATTTTGGGGAAGAAGACAGTCATGCACACAGATCACCAACCTCTTTAGTTTATACAGACATAGAGGAAGTTGAAGAATGATCACCATTAGAAGTGGTCCACATATCTACAGCCATTCCATTTGAACATCAAATATAAGAAGGGAAGCACCAATCATGTTGTAGATTATCTCAATCGGCCCCCGATTGAAGCACTAACCTTTGTTCTCAACTCTTATGGCCACGAGACCTCTGGATAGCCATAACTATACAAAAATTATCTAGAATTTTCCACTAGAGATGTTAGTGCATGGAAAGAAAGTTCAAGATTTCCACCTTTAGGATGTATTATTATGCTACTTGGGCCACGTTTTTGTTCCTTCAAGTGAGAATTTTAAAGTGATTTAGGAGGCACACTACAATCAAGTCTTGGGACACTTTGGTGTGGAGAAAATTGTGGCAGTACTACAGAAGTATTTTATTGGCCAAAACTCTGATAGGATGTTGGAAAATATATCATATATTGTACTTTCCATTCCATTGCCAAGCCAACCATAAAAAAGCAAGGCTTTTACACCACTCTTCCTACTCCCAACTAGCCCTGGGAATCCATCTCCGTGGATAATCTGTCTGGTCTCGCTTCTACCAAGCATGGTAATGATTGTGTGTTTGTGGTCATGGACAGATTTTCTAAGATAGCTATATTGGTGGCTTGCAAGAAGAGTATCACAACAAACTGGAAACCTCTTATTTGAACGAGTATGGGTACATATTAGGATCCCACAAACCATTATATCAGATCGGGATAGTAGGTTTTTGAGCAATTTATGGTCAAGCCTCTTCTCATTATTGGACACCAAGCTCACCAAGTTGGTTACATTTCGTCCCTAGATTGAAAGCTAGATAGAGGTTCTCAACAGGATGATCGTGCACATATTACCCATGTACAACTCCAAGCATCCACGAACATGGGATGATGGCATTTCCTACGTGCAACACAACTACAACAGATCTATTCATATCTTGACAGGCTACAACCCCTTTCAAGTGGGTCTAGGATTTCAACCATTGTGTTTGATTGATGTTGTCATACCTCGTGCAACTACACATACATAATTTGCACATGTAAAATATGAGGTTGATAAAGTAATCAAGTTTATTGAATGAATCTAGCACATCCACCAATAGGTTCACAACATCATGGATAAATCTAATGCCAAGTACAAACAATGACATGATCAACATCGGGTGCCACACAAGTTTCAGGTGGGTGAAAAAGTTTGGTTGCATTTGCAGAAAGAACGCCTTGTCAGAGCCCATCAGAAGCTCTGACCACTCTGATATGGGCCTTACACCATCACCAAGCTTGTGGGAGACAATTCTTTCAAGCTTATAATTCACCCATTCCTTGGCCTAAACCTAATGTTCAATGTGGACCACCTTCAACCATACTTTCCACCATTGTTGGACACATCAGACATTGTCGAACCACTAACACCAAAAAAGCTCAACCCAGACTGCATGGAACATGCCACAACTGATCAGGTGATGGAAACACAGACCAAGAACACTCGCCAACAGAGGATCCTACTATATCGAGTTGTTAAATTTGGCCAACTTTTGCACTAAGAAAGTTGCGCACCAGGGATGAAGTTTAGCATAAATTTCCCCAACTCATGGAGGCATCCAACGCAATGGGGACCATTGCTTCCTATGGTTGGAGGATTGATCCAGGTGGATATTGGTGGTCACTCGCCTACTCCACTTGTACCCCCAACATTGTTTCTTTCATTTTCTTTAATTGTATCACAATTTACTATTTTTTGCAGTTTTTCGATTCCTGAACTTCAAGAGCTATGTTGAGACCCTAAACAAAATTTTCTTTTTCTTAATAGGAAAAATCACAAGTATTTCAATCAAAATTTATAGTCCTCGAATAGATATTACTAACAAGGTATCACATGCATTAAATGAAGATCATATTCCAAAGTTACGACCCCGGGAAGTTGGTGTACCTACCCTAATGGAGCCCACAAATGTTTGGCGCTTCATCTCCTAGGGTTAGGTTTTTGGATGTTTGTGGTTTTCCATTATTTAAAAATAAATAAAAGGCCTTCAAGCCTCCTTGTAACATAGTTTAGAGGCATGTAGCCACCACATATCTTCTTAGAGATAAGCTACCATCGCCTGAGCTTGTTTATTTCCATTATGAATGTAAACAATTCTCAATATTTTGTTATTAATGAATTGAAGTTTAGTTTTTTTTGTAGCTTTGTGTTTCTATTTGAATTTGTATTTAATTTCATTCTTGCATAAATCTAGATCATTTACTATTTTTAGCTAATACAAATTAACTTGCAAAAAAAATGGAGTGTTGGAGAAAGTGATATGCATTTGAACAAGATGGTGGCTATTGAACATATAGGTTTGCATATGAATTTTCATCTACCATGCCATGCCATGTGTCCCTTGCCATGTCATCACCATGTTGACATGTCCTACTAGTTGGCTACAAACCCATCCTCATAAAAAAATCAAACTCCAATTCATCAGGTGCAAATGAGATCCAAGGTGGCATATTTCATTAGTTGTTGGTCCCACAGAGTCTCTCAAAGTGCCTTGCATCTTACACCCAAGACTTCATTGGATTTTGTCTCAACCTTGGTGCAGTGTGACTTTTTTCGACTAATGAGATATTTCTCAAACACACCCTATGATTTCTATCCCACGCTCTTATGCACCTTGTACCTATGTCGTCCATTGATTAAATCTACCCAAGTCAACCAATGACTCAAATCAAGTGTGGTGCCCATCCATATGCTCAATTGTTAGAAAGGGGGCTCACACTCTATCATATTCACAACTAAATTGTGTGCATGTTCCTTAAATTACCACAACAACATATCTCCTCCCATGTCATCTAACAATACACATAAATTTCTCCGTCCTTTTGATTTCTATAGATAATAAAGAAGGGGGGTCCGTAATTTGGCTTATTGCAAAACCAAGAGACTTAGAACCCTATCAAACTTTGAACCACCATAGCTCCCTATCCCTTTGGATTTTTTCAAGATGACACATACCATTGGAAAGGTATTTCGAGGAGTATGAAGGAGCACCTGAGTTGATCCACAGAGATAGAAATGTCTTCAAATTTATAATCACCATACTTGACCTTAGTTAGCCAAAAACATGCATTAATATTCTAACCAAGGCCCATACTCAACCAACTTCAACTGACTAAGAAACACAGTCAACTGCAAACCATCTCAAGCATGCCAATACTAACAATCATCTCATCTTATCTCATCCTATCATTTTCATCATTGAGTTTGACATCAATGCCAACATAAAAATGCCAAAAAAATCCCCCTTTGGCATTGGCGACAATATCAACCTCCAAATCACTTTCTAAAATAGAATGATGATGATTTGGCTGATATCTCTCTCCCCCTTTAACAACAATGGAAAATGGAAACAACTATTTCTCTCCACCATATATCTAACCATATCTCTCTAGTAAGGCACTTGATTGTTTCTATACATTCTCAACTCCACCACAATGACTTGGCCAAATACATTTGTAAATCAAACATTAGAAAATATAACTCCCACTAGTATATTTTCTTTTCACTTCTTCAAGATAAAAAACTATCTTTTTGACATCAGTGTTTAGGGATAATAATGCTTGTTAGTAATGAACACTCAAATAGCCTTGTGACTTCTTGTAGTTATTCATCCTCTCTAGAGTACTAGATACACTTGATATGCTCCCCCTAAACATATACTATCTATCTTGACTATTCATCCAATTCTTGACACTCTCCTTATTTTTGATTACCTGACATATTTTCTTGCTTCTACTTGAGAACTATTCCTATGGACCCATATCTATTTTTAGTCCTTTCAACATGCCACTCTTCTACTACATCTCATATCCAATGATTATTATTATATTTATATAGCTTTAGAAATTGTTGTGCACTCCCCTTAAGACCATGATGGTTTCATTCTCTCTTTCTTCTTCAATGTTGCTATATAAAAATAAATGAATTCATATCAGGAACAACAAATGGATTCAACTTTACCTTAAACATTTAGATGCAACACTCTATTTATTTCTTGCTTCTTCTTGCATCTAAAATCCTTCGCTTCACTTAAAGTCATCCTCTTATTTTTAATGAAGAAAACATAAATTTCTACTCCCCCTGAGTAGATTTTCTTCCTTTTCCCTCCATATCTTGGTATGTTGAATACCGATAAAGGTATCTTCTTCTAATTTCTTGTTCAACGTGTTTTGAGTAAGTTCTTTGTTTCTTTTCCATACACTTATTTCATTTTGATTGATATACATAGGAGAACTCACTAATTTGTTGGTACTTTCACTTGCTTGAAGTTTTTTATTGATGCAACTAACACTATCAGAGAGATCTACCAAGAGAATAAAATAATCATATATTTTAATTTTACTGTGGTTTCTCTTGAGAGAAAAATTGAATCCCTGTTGATTTTTTGTTCCTTTAAGCATGCTTCCTTAACATTGAGTGCCAAAAGAAAACTTATATTCCTCTACCTTTACATATATATATATTTACAATCAATGTCTAACTTGCTTCTTTTGTTTGCACATTTTTTTGGGGAGGTCTTATCTTTCCATATCTACATTCTTCTACCTTATGCCCAAATTTGCCACACTTGTAGCATTCAACATTATTTAAGAGAGGGGCAAAGGAATTGTAATTGCTAACAACATTCTCACCACATCCTCTCTTATTGCAAACATACTCATTCATTGGGTGATTATAAGATTTCTTGTTGTTGCTACTCAACATATTTTGATTTCTTGCATAATATCTACACTCCATTGTTTTATGTCCATAATTACAATAAGAAAAATAGTAGGCATTAATCCAAATTTGAGACTTCGGAGTATTTTGTCTTTGATGATTTTGTTCTCTATGATTACTATTTACTATAAGAAAAATAGTAGCCATTAATAGGACCTCTGTTGGTTCTTCACTTGTTCTCTATGGTTGTTACGAGATTTCCTTTGTTGTTGTTATAAATTTCGATTCTTTTTCTTTTTTGTTGCTACTCCTTTTTTTTATTCGTTTCCAATTGTTGTTATAGGTTTCATTGTTGTTGTTATTGATGTCCATCACTTCTTTTGACTACATTGTTGGTAGAATTTTTATTTTCTTCAATATGATTGTCTACCTTTTTACCTTCTACCTTCATAGAGAAATTATTCTTTAAATTCCAAACCAGTATTGATGAGAGGAGATATTTGACTATTGAGAATCCCATCGAAGATCTTGGTACTATTTTCAAGCTTCTAATATCGAAATAGTTGGTCATTAACATTTTCTAAAACATGCCTCAATGAAACTATCTTAACTTCTAGTCTCTCACATTAAGCTTCTCGTTCATTCCATTGATTTGTCAATACTTCATTAATTATTGTGATTCATTCTTGTTGTTTAGATCAACAAATATTTTATGTTCATCTTCAAGATATTGATCCCCTTTTGAATCTAAATGTTCTTCCATGGGCCTGACAATAATTCCTTCTTCATCACTACCAGGGATTCTCTCATTGTCTTCTTGAGTAGAATTTTGATCTGCTATTATTGTGAGTGTAGGTATTTCTTCACTATTACTAGATGTATATCTATCACTTTCTTCAGAAAGTCCATATGAGCATCCAAAAGATATATGGCCTATTATTTTACAATTATACCATAATAGTAACTTACTTGTAGATTGCATCTCCTTGGTATCTTTTTCGTCATCTTTTGAGTGATGATCATCAAATTTTACATTAGAATGTTGATCTATAATATTCTAAGTATCTTTATTTTGGGATACCTTATTCTTCTTCTTTCTTATTCTCTTCTTTTTATCTCTAGAAACATTTTGTAGACGATGATCAACATATTGAGGACTTATGATCAAGATTTTAGAAGCAATGGTATTTAATCTTCTTGGGTGACCTTTGATTTCCTTCATCATATATACATTGTAGCTTTACCTACATTTCATTCGCAGACACAACATCTCACTTTATAAAATTCTAGATCTGATAGTCCTTTCAAGATAATCTTTCTTGCTTCACTATCATATATTCATGCTTCACTCCATCCTCTACATACAACCATACGACTAAATCAGAAGCCATTAAATAGACATCCATTATCACCTTCCAAAGTAAATAGCTTGAACCATTCAAAAATTGTACTCCACTTGATGTAAGCCATTCCTAGTTAGTCGTGATCCCTTTAGATCTACCTTCCAGTGGTTAATCTATTCCTGAAAGAACCTACTCTGATACAATTGTTGGAAACTAGGATAATACTGAGAGGGGGGGATCAATCAATATTATAGCCAATTTTAACAATTTTTACTACTCTATATTTTCATTTTACACTAATACATAGAGACATTGGATGTACATGGAAACCCATAAAGGGAGAAAACCACAAATCTAATTTTTCTCTTTATGTAAATTAAAACACCAACTTGTTATTACATTATATTCTCTAACACCAACTAGATGGAAGTAACCACTTGTTGATTTGTGAGAAATAATTCACAAGAGGCACCAAATCCCAATTTTTATTTCTAGCCCCAAATCCCAATTTTTATCAAGAAGCACCAACTTCTTGATTTTCAAGCACCCACTCATAGGAAGCACCAATATCCTATTTGTTTTACTGGCCCCAACTAGTAGGAAACACCAACTTCCTTTTTGTTTTTATAGGACCAACCAACAAGAAGCACCAACTCCCTTTATTATGTTATGTTAAACTTGTTTCTCTCTACTTGCTACAACTCCCACTTGACCATATATCTCGTTATATAAGCATACATAGACTCTATCTCTTCTCTACATCTCTTCTCAGACTCTTCAACCTCTCTTATCCCTTGTAGACTTATAGAAACTTATGATTTGCAATACACACTCTACATTCTTGACCTTTGTTCTTGGCTACAAAATTAATAGACTTGACCCATTCACATTCTTGGCCCACTCAACTCTCGGCGCTTCTCAACTCTACAATAGCCTAACTCCTTACTCAGCCCACTCACACTTTGAGCCTCTAGCAGTCTCAACCCATATATATACTTCGCTTCTACAACTCTCAGCCTTCTCAATACACTCTTTTGGCACACACAACCTTACTCAATCTTGGTTTAAACACACCAATGGGATATAAAACCTCTCACACTCATCTCAATTACATTTTGTTCAAATCTATTACACATGGCTCAAAGTTTAACTTAGCTCATCCTCACACGATTCAATCATGGAATTCATTAACCAATACACAATTCAAGGATGTAATTCTCATACCAGATACCACCAGTTATAGTTCTACCTTTAATTTATCAGAGTAAATTTTAGTCACAAAGAAAACTCCATTAAACATCACACAGCTTGAGGAGAAATTGCATTCAGTCACACACTGCTTGAGGTAGAGTTTAAGTACTTACACAGAGCTCGTAAGTACGAACACTTATCTTAATTACATTAGTATCATGATGAATCTCATTCATTCCATTAATCCACCATTTCTTAATTATTGCATTTTGTTTAAAATCCTATTTCCCCTCTTTAGAGCATGCGCTTATTCCATGGAACCTTATTCCCTTAGTTATTCAATACCAGTAAATCCATTATAGTTCACCCCCAAGAATTGGTGTCTACACTTCCATGGCTGGAGAACAAAAATACATGTAATCCTCTTCCACCTAAAAATTCTTTATCCATATCACAATCTCCTTAACCAAACTTTCATGAGCTCCTTTCTTGAACTACTCCTCTTCTCTTGATTTTAAATAAATAGTTCAACTCTACAAATTCAATATTCTAACTCTATATGGTAATTAACCTAAAAATCAATTGCTCTTAATACTTGGTGATTGAACTACTACAAAAAAACCAAATTATGGGCATCCCATTATATCTCTTTTCTTTGATTCCTTGTAAGTCATGATTTCTCTCCTAATCAGCTCAATTGTTCAAATAAATCCATGATAAAACTACATGGAATACCTCATAGGAGTCATGTTTATCATGCAATAAGTAAGACTATTGATTAGTATGATTCTTATGTCAAAAGAGATATGTATCTGTACCACCAATCCAAAACAGAGCTCTCATTCAACCTTTTAATCAAGATATAAAATTTTCATACACTAGAAAAAAGAGCCCCAATAACGCAACTAGCTTTCATCTTAATTTCAAACCAATGTTTGCATCAATTTTCAACAAATAGGATCTATTGTAGTATATGCACCAGAATTTTCAATCCCTAAGAAGAGGAAAGTATCACCCAAAGCACTCTGCAATACTTGAGATCACATGAGGCTTAATCAATATGATTGTTATCATCCATATTCATCCTACAACTCATATATAGTCAATAACCAACATTCATACTTATCACCATTAATCCATACACACCTAAAATTAATTTAATAATTACACATAATAAAATTATTTATCTATATAGTAACATAGGGGCACAACAATTATACTATAAAATCACTACCATTTTGTTTCCAGCAAAGAGAAACCATCCTTTCATTACATACATACATACATACATACATACATACATACATACATACATACATACATATATATATATATATATGACTCAAAGTACCTCAGTGTTAGATAGTATCAATGTCAGCAGAGGCATCTAGACAAAAATGTTAACTAATACCATTACATACATAATATCATCAGCTAAAAAACTTGGAATATAGACAAAAATGAAAAAGAAATCCCATACCCTAGTATTGTAATACAGTAAAACCATGAATATATATATATATATATATAATATATATATATATATATATAAAATGATGTGGACCAAAATATATATTGTTTGTATGCTAACAAGAAGGACAAAATTCATGACTTAACAAGAAAAGTGTGCCAACTAGGCCAGTTGAATATCACTAGTGATCATATGGAATATTTTCCTTCTTAGTATTTGTAGGAATTTTCGCTTTTCAAAAAGGATGAATCCTTCCTCCAACTTTAGGGTTTTTGGGACAAATAGTCTGCCTGTTGGTTCCACTCCCTCAAAATATGTTGGAAGACAAGATTTTAAAAGATACCTTTTGTTGACACCTAATCTTTGGGATTAGAAAAATCTATGTAAATATTGTAAATAGAAAAAATAAAGGAAGTTGGAAGACAAAGAGATATTGGGAGATGAAACATAATAGTATCTCTCTCCTTGTATATATTTCATATTCTCTCTTAATGCAAAACACAATTGCATTCATGGAGTTACTCCTGGGTTGACATGGTATCAGAACCAACTCCCAAAATTAATTTATTTGCTCTTGTAACTCCTATCCACTGTTATATTCCTTGCTCTGTTCTTTGTCCACTGAATTCTCTGTCCCTCTACATCGACTCTTGAATCGTTGATGAAAATGAATGATGTGTGATTTGTGAGTTAAGTGTTGAGTTAAACATTGTTAAATTCTATATATCGCGTTTGGAATGTCGTGTGATATGAGATGGTGATGGAACATATATATTTTTAAATATTGTATATGGTATCACAAGGTGTATCACAATGGTGCATATGGATGGTTGTTTATATGTTGGTGTGTATGTGTGTTAAACTGATAAGCTTATGGTGCGGTGAGCATAAAATTGAAGATTGTGCAAACTGTGTTATCCACTCTCAGTGTTGGTCATTGTCAGAAATTGTGTTTCTATGTTGAAGAATCTTCAGCATCACTGTGCATGTAGAGCACCTCTACACGTTGATTTTTTTTTAAGACAACGCATTGGAATAGAGCCTTGAAGTCTATGTATAACTCTTGGTGTGTTGTGTGAATCTTGTGTTAATGGTATGCGTTGAAGTATTATACATTTTAAGGTGTGTTAAATGTTTTTAAACTAGTCTTTGAAGGTCATGGCTCCCATATTGTTGTGCGCTATATGGTTCTCCATCCCATTTTTTGCTATTGATTTGAGATACCCAAATTCAAATACATGTTGAATAGTTGTTTTTTTAAATGATGCATGTGTTGGTTCTTTTAAAAGGCCATGATATATGATATACCATTCAATTCTTATGTGCATTGAAAGGAATTTTATTTGGCACATTGAAAATTTTATGGCATATACGAGGTAATTATTATTGAATATGTATACAATAAAATGAGTACCATACGTTATATAATAAGCAATAAATGGAGCACCATAAAGGGAGTGCCATATGAATATGATGACATATAATTCAAAACGGGCATATATGTGGTATGGAGTAATATGAGTATGTATGGAGTGATATATTATGAGTGGTAAGCGGTGACATATTAGGAGAGGTGATATTCTATATGCTTGGAATATATGCCTATATTAAAAGCTTTGTTTTTATATGTTAAATATTTTTCTTACCTAATTAAGAAGGAAAAAAACAAGGTTGTAATTATTATTGATGGCGTTTAAGTGACCCTTAATTAATGGCTGAAAATAATGGCCCTTTAGCGACCCTTACTCTTGATACATATATAGGGACAATAGTGATTGTCACCCATTACCTATAAATATTAGGGCATGATGGAATCGAACCACCAACCACCTGCTTGTAAAGCAGGTGCTCTTCCATTGAGTTAGCACCCTTCAAGGAATTAGACCTTGAAATTTTATAAATTCTAAATTATAAAACTTTAATTAAATTATGAAACTTTGTAAAGTCTTGTAGGCTTTGATTGGACTAGTTAGCACAAAAAAACATCCAATAGATGCAAAATACAATTGTTTTAGAACAAGGAAGTATCTTTTACATGGTTCATACACCCTTCCACCTAAAAAATAGCATCAAAGTCGATTGTTTAAACTTGAGACTAACCAAAGTAAAAACCCAAAGTCCCCATTTTATATGGCTCCTCTAATACAAGTTTGCACATGAAATAAATCATTGAAGAAATTAATAATTGTATACAACTATAGCAAAAATTGACAAAAATAGGAATTATCACTGCTACAATGATTAAATATCAAAATCATGTAGGAAATTCAACAAAGAGATTGGACATGATGGAGCTAGCACAAAATCTAGTGCACAGTTCTCACGGACTCCATGAATATACATATGTCTAGAATGTAACTCTTATGATCTGAAAAACATAGTATAGAACTTCGTTGATATATAAAGGAAGAACATGGAAATTATAACTTAATTATAAAGAGTCTCGTGGATGTGGTCCAACTATTCGGTTGGGAGGTTTGGTCCCCACAGATCTTGCGGTCCAATTCCAAGCAGGACTATGTATTCCTGAGAGTTTCCCCAAGCATGATTTCTTCAGTTGAAAAAAAATAACACAAAGAACACTTAACTATAAAGATTCAAAATCTTGCAGGGCGGGTAGCTTCAGTATAAAAATTGAACATATGGAGTAGAAATGAGATCTTGTGTATGGGACTGGCGTGGGCTTCCCAAATATACATACCTCCAAAAAATGACTTTTCTGAAACACCAAAAATCAAAAAAAGAACTTCAATTATTTGTCTAGTAAAATGGGGGCTTCAAGTATTACAATCATGGTTAACTACCTTAATCCTCAATAAGGAGGAAAATATTTGATCGTTCGATCATCAAGAATCACTTTATGAGTTACCATAGTATGGAGGGGATAGGTAATTCAGGTTGGATAGACTTTGGAGGTTGAAAGGTTGTATATTGGTTATAGTGGGGTTGTACTGCATTGGTGTTATGGCTCAGTGGAGAAACAATTTACATACCAATAGAGAAATCAACATTGCTAACCTGATAGTTCAGTAAGATGACTAAATATGTATCATCTTTAATCTATATGCATTATGTTCATGGGATGACCAAGTACATTAAAGTTGATTTAACACGTCACCCAATAACACAACACATAATTGCAAGACTGGCTAAGAAATCAACCAACATTTAACATGGTTATATATACTAGGTTTTCAATCAACAACCTTCACACAAGAAAGGCCTTAAAAGAACAAAGTGTTGCCAACTATTCTAGACCTTGCGAGTTTGAAAAGAAAAACTATTATCCACATACAAAATTTCAATGTTAATCTGTGTAATTTAAAAATCATGAATAAAGCACTTATTTAAGGTTTTAATCTGCTTATATGTTGTTTCTAGTTAGGAAAGGATGGACATGGTTTCAGTCTGCTTACTCATGCTTTCTAAATATTGTGATTGATGGATCTTGATTAATTATTTGTTACTGTTTCAGCCTACTTATTTCAAGTAAATGACGAGCTACATTTCAACCTGCTTTGTTTCTTGTTAGGAAATATGGGCAATGTTTAAATTCTTGTACAGTGGAAAGTTTCAATTGTTAGGAAAACCTTCATCTTTATCGAAAGCTTAAGAATGACTTAACCATATAACATCAAATGGACATGTCTTCATCCTAGAAGGTGCTTTAATTGTGTTCACGGGCATAGGGTCATTGACCCATGTAACAATCAAGCCTGATTGGTGCACTTATCTGTTCAAATAGGGCAGCTTAGACCTCAATTTCTTAGCACCTATTTGGACTATTATCGTCAGCCTCCCCAGTTTATTTGTAGGGTTCAATATCTCATAAACCTTCACCAACTCTGTTGGGTCCATTTTATCACTAGCATGTCAAGTAGAAATCTATATATAAGTTCACAAACAACATGAAGTGCTTCTGAGAAAAAACAAACAAGGGGTGCACCCATCTATGTAATATTCCAAGAGGAGTTATTTTTTCAAAGTTGAAAAAATTAGAGAAAGCAATGGCCTAACTAAACAAGGAATATACAGTAAAAAAGAGACTACCACTACAACTGAATAATTTTCCACAAAATTTAATGTTAGGAATCAATAAAAATAGTGACAACACCAAAAAAAATAGTATTGATCTCATCAAACCAAAACCAAAACATTTATTTTATTAGAAATTTAATTTTCCCCATTTTATTTCAGTGATATATATTTCATATAACTAAATTATCAAAAAGAGATTGGATTTTCCAAAAAAAAATAGTTTATGAAATTCTTATCCTTAAATCAATAACCTAAATCAACATAACAAAGTATTTGCACTAAAATTACAACCAATAAAGTTGGCATTAGCCAACGCCCAATTATCAAAATGGTCACAAACCTATTTGGAGTATCTTCCAGGTTATTGAATTGGTCACCTCACACTTCCTATGGCAAAAATGATGTATGAAGACGTTTGAACAAATACTCAAATATATCACTAAAAAAATAAGTTTTCGGATCTAGATGCTATAGTGATCCAATTATGAGCAATCTGTGTTTCTCAGGAAATATTTTGACCTCCCGAACCAATGCTCTTCCCAACTTGCCTCTATGGGCAGGGGAAAGGGGAAAGGGGTTTTTCTTCATATCTTTCCTTTGCTTATTTTTATTATTAATGGACTTGGTTCAATCATTTTCCTCAATAAACCTCACCTGCATGATATATTTTCACAATTCAATTTTAAATCATGATGCAATATAAAAAATAAAATTTAAGTCAACACTACAATAAATAAGATTTTTTCTTTTATCTTCACAATTTTAACCATATTTTTAAAGAATAATAAAAATTAGGAAACTTTTGCACTCACATTTAAGCCTTTGTGTAACTAAATTTTTAATTTTAATATACTAGACATTGTATTTTTTTTATATTATATATTTTATTACATATGAATTCTTGGCACACAATTAAGATGCAAGGTATATTTATATTCAATTTGATTTTGGAATAAGAAATTCTACCATAGATTATTTGAGTATAAAATTTAAAGTTAAATAAATAGT
Organism: Pinus taeda; assembly: GCA_000404065.3. Taxonomy (NCBI): domain Eukaryota; kingdom Viridiplantae; phylum Streptophyta; class Pinopsida; order Pinales; family Pinaceae; genus Pinus; species Pinus taeda. The sequence goes on from APFE030559571.1 coordinate 141,419, forward strand.
TTGTTACAATATTTTTTTTTTTTTTTTTTTTTTTTTTTTAATTTAGTTATTTATTTATTCATATATATACATTATTTAATATAAAGATACTAGACCTTGTAAAGCTAAAAATGGAATAAAATGTGCAAAAGCACATTTTAATAAACTATTAACTTTTGTAACAAACATTGATGTTGGAGCTAATGTTTCACCCAAATTTATCCAATGTGCCTATTTTTATTTTTCTCCAAGGTTATCTAGTCCTTCCATTACTTCTCTTTTGTCATATTCAAATGTGTTTCAATATTCAATTTATGAATTTGTTCATGCATTCAGTAATTGCTATTGATTACTTTTTTCACAAGAGGCAGGTACTGTGCAGCAATGTTGTATATTACACTTGTTTATTTATTTTTATTTTTTATTTTTATGTTTTTAATTTTTATTTTTTAGAAATCTACTTCATTGAAGCTCAATGAATATTTACTATAGTAATATGGGAATAAATATCTATAAAAAAATTGTTTATGAAACTTTAAAAAAAAAAAGGTGATAAAAATAACAAGAAAAATGAAGAAAAAGGTTATTGGAATAATAACATAAATAAAGAGAGAAGAAGAAAAGAAGAACATAAATTATTAATATACTTAAGAAAAGAATCAAATATATGGGACGAATAGGAAAAGGGAAGAAAAAAGGAAAACAAACACAAAATAAAGGAAACATACAAATGAAAGGAGGGACGATATCCAACATCTGCTAATCTTCCAACCATCATCCCTATTTAGGGTATTAGAACTTCCCTCAATCTTAATGGCCTCCCTAAACTTTTCGTGATGAAAATGATCAATCTTGGAAATGACCTAGGACTCCTCCAAACAAATGTGGTGTTTAGTTTTCCCAACATGCCCAATTAAAGTCATGCAATGAGTCCTACAGTGTCTAATATCAGTAGCATGCTCTTGAATCCTCTTATTTATGGAGTAGCCAATTTCTCCAATGTAGGAGTTCCCACATGAACATGGGATTAAATAAACACCTTTCTTATTTTTTGGGTCCATCTGGTGTTTTACGGATCTTATGGAGCTATGAATGGTCTTTAAGGGTCTAAAGGTGGAAGAGATCATGTGCTTCTTAAGAATCTAAGCAATCTTGTATGTGCCCCCTTAGATAAAGAGACGTTGAACAGTGGGGACCGCTTCCCTAGGCTCATTCCTAATCTTCAAACCTTTCCTCACATTTGAGAAAGCCTTGATACATTAGTGTTTATTATAACCATTATTCTCTAACGCTCTAAGGAGATGAGATTTCTCATATTGCATGTGATCTTCATCAGTAGCCCTAAAAGCACAAGTAATTGATATGTTAAGAACTCCCAACTTTTGAGTAGGATAATTATGGGAATTGGCATGAAGATATGGCTTCGTGTGGGTTTTCTTCCTGAAAACCCTAGTGAGAGAAGGAGCCATCATCTTTTGTGGATATAAGAATGTCAAGAAAGGGAAGGCCACCATAAAATAAATAAAGAGAAAAAATGAAGAAAAAGGCCATTAAAATAATATCTTTTTTAATTTACTAATTATTATTGTTATTATATATTAATGTTCAATTTTGAATATAATAGATTAGTTTTTCCTTAACTTTCAATTTTGAATAAAATAATATTTACTTTCTATCCATTTTTATTATTTGTTAGATTGTTTCTTTACATCATTACATTATTTATTTCCTTGGTTAGATCAATTTATCAATCTTAGTCATGATGATGAACCACATTAAGTGGTTTAAAATGCGTTGACCTAAAGAATTCCAAGGGGATTTTCCTGAAGATTCTCTGTATAAACCTATGGATCACATAAGCTTACACTCAAGGATGCAAACCTTATTAGGATCAACCTAAATCCCTTCCTTAGAGAGGAAGTGGCCTAGAACAATTCCTGCATTCATAAAAAAATCACATTTTATCTAGAATTAAGGAGAGATTCAATACAATGCATCTTTTCAAAAGCTTACACAAGTTAGAGAGGGACCCTTATAATTCATATCCATAAGGAATTAATCATATATATAAATTTCAAAAGAGTGATGAAAAAGATCAGAAAAATCCAAAGGAAATCATCATCCAAAGTCATCCACTCAATTTCTGCAATTGAATCTCAATCACTAAATATTCCTGCAAAACATCTTCTTTTGGTAGCAAAACTATATTGAACCATTAGAGTCATCATATTACAATAGCCTATGTCATCCCTTGTCTTCATGAATATCCTTATTCAATCACCAGGAAGAGTCATCCTTACGTCAGGTCACCTTGTCAGGGATCTTTGTAGCTTCCTCTGAAGTCAATAGTCTTTCATATCATATCAGATGTTGATTACTACCAACATGTCTTCAACCGGAAAAACCTAAGAGAACTGAATTTCCTTTTATTACTTACTATATCATACACTCTTTCAGTGACTTCTCCAGATTGGTTTCAATTCCAGATTTCAAGTTGTAGTCGAACACTGAAAAGGCATGGGGCAAACCCCGAGATCTAGTTAAAGAATAGGGTAAATAAAAATAAATCCATAATAACATTTCATTATTTATAAAATACAATCATGTTTGATATAAATCTAATGTGTTGCTTTGCTTTTATTAGCAAGGGACTATACAAATATAAACAATCCCGTGACTACTAAGTGTCAATCCTCGTAGGCACCAACCATAACATTTTGGTGCTCTTGAGGAACCCCATGATAGTGGGGTGAAACCCCAAGATATTGCATCAGTGGATGAGACCCATGGTGGTAATAGTGTTCTATATTAATCATATACTTAATAATTTCATACTTATAAAGTATATACTTCTATGTTTTTTTTACTTATTCATTTACGATTGTCTACTTATAATTTTTTTGGTTTCACTAGCATGGCATGACATACAGGATGATCCTAAACCAAAAGACAAGCACAAGGCAGTCATTGCAATGGTATCAACTATTACACCAAGTAAATATTACATTACCAACATTTTTTCTATTATTAAGAAACTACTTCAATGATATCTAATAGTTGGCCATATAAATTTAATATTTTTTGTAGGTGATGCTTCCCCACAACATTCTCAACTCCATGAGAACATCATGACTAGGGGTGTAATGTATCAGAGGATCCAATAAGAATCGTCAACATGACAACCTTGGCTAGAAGATGAAAATGCAACAACAGATGAAAGACTTGAGAAATATTTAAGTTGTTCTAAGAAAAGGAAAAAAAAATTGATGATGTACAATGTTATAATGGATAGAATAAGACTGATCGGTATATAAGATTTTTCATGTATAAAAAGAAATTGATTATAAATATTTTTGAATGAGTTCTTGCATACTTTTTTTATAGTTATGTTAACAAAATATGAAATATACTTGTTTATAAGTTGCCATAGGATGAATGTCAACAAATATGTTCATCAATTTTATGTTTTGCTAGTTTGTATGCATGAATATTTGTGTTGCTATCAATTTTTTTATAGTAGATAGATTGGGCACTAGGGAATTGAGAGTGATGTGGGGGGGGGGGGGGGGGGGGGCGGTTCATAAGAGCTTCCACCTTCATGTGGTTGGCCCTGTTCAGTGGAAAATAATTTAGGAATTGGATAGTCTTGGAGAAAACCTCTCTCGTTCCAACAAACAAACAACTATGTCAATATTGAATTTTTTGTTGCTTCGTCGAATCAAGGAATGTTTGCTCCAAGATTAGACTACTACAATAAATCATCCTTGAAACCAAGAGGAGATCATTTAGATATTCATGTGCCTCATTTTTTCTAATTTTTATTTAGTCATAAAATTGTTTCTTAATTTAGTTTATCATTTTTCCTATTATTTATCTACTTTTAACACTATTTATGTGCATTGCAAGTATTTTTATTCCAAAAAGTTGTCATCCAAAAATATAAGATGGATGGAAAGAAAGTGGATGAATTTCTCTTCTTGAGTAGCCATTTCTTGTCAGATGTGTATCCTACCTTTTTCATTTCATCAAATATATCCAAAACTTATCATATGTAGTTCACATTGGCATAACAATGAAAAGGCGATTGTATGTTACAATAGTGGGCTCATAACAATCCCTTTGCATCTCATTCAAAACAAGATTGATGACCTCAAATTTCCTGACATGTACCAATATATCTATCATAGTTGTGTAGGAGTGCTCATCATGCATAAATACTTCTTTTCATTTGTTCCATTTGAATAAGTTCAATGTTAAGCCTTCTGATAAATTCAATGCATTATGATCCAAGTATACCTATAAAATTTTGATCAACATATCATGTTCATACTTTCCACTATCATGGTGTTGACAATACTGGACCCCCCAAGAAAGGGGATTTGCCTAGTATGAAGTCCCAACTAGACCTCACACCGTTTGGTGTAAGATTCCCATCCGGTATGATGGCTCAGTTTCCTTTATCTTAGAGATTTGCCTTAGCTCATGTTATTCAACACATGATAGTGTTATGCTTGTAACTTGAAGAAAGCGAGCTGAGTATGCCTGGTGAGTGCGTAATGTAACTCTGTGCCTAGGTTCTCTTACTATCAAAAGGGGGAATTAAAGTGATCCTCTTGATGGGAGGGAATAGTCCTAACCCAAGAAGAAACACACAGGAACAACAACAAGGGTTTGTCCAGCATCCAGCAGAATAGTCCAAAATGAATGTGGAAATCTTGAAAACCATCGAGAAAACACATACACCATCCAACAGAATAGTGCACATGGGGTGATAGTCATTAAAACCAAGAAAACATAAATATGGTAGTCTAATGTCTGGTGCAGTAGTCCACACGGACGGGACATCAATGATAAACAATACAACACATCAACAATATGAGTACTAAAATAACCAAGGTAGTTCAACTATCTTAGTATAGGTTAAGAAAACATGCCTTACAAATGTTTAAAGAATAGTCTTACAAATGGATAAAAAACATGCGTGAAAACATATTGGCTTGAAACAGGCTTCTGAATTAAGAAAAATATCCAAGACACATATTTACACCATACATCACCAGTCCTAGTAGTGGGACATTGGAGCCACTCCTCGCTCCTCAAAGAAAATACTCTAGACTCTCAAGGCTCTACGGAGGAGCCAAGGTGAAAAGTCCTTTTCTCATACTATGAGGGGTTATATATAGCCAAGGGGTATAACTGACCCTTGTGAATCTTTCACTTCCCTCATGACTATTTGAATTCCTATGACTTTTTGACTTTACATGACTCTTCAACTTCATATGTGGGTCTCTTGGAATTCCACTTTTGATTACATTTATTACAACAAGTATGGCCCATAGTAGTGATGTGGCTAAGACAACTCATGACACTGCTGACATGTACTAGCTGAGTGTGGTGTCTGTGTCAAGTTGTTATGTTGTTGAGTGATGATATGCTCTTGGTGTAACATGTCTTCACCTCTATATGAAAAAGTGCATGGGGTCTTCAATGGTCTTGGTTTTCACTTGATGGTGCACATTGTGTATGTGTCCCTTTCACTCGCTTGCTCAATGTGCTTCATGTGTTCATTTGACTACGAGCAAGTTTTCTAGCATGCGCTCCTTTTCCATCCCATTTGTCATTGCGTCATGTTTCATCGATGTACATGTTCCTGCAATCACTCATGACGGGACGACATCAAATCCAAAAATCTCCTAGTCTAATATGATGCATTGTTTTCCGTTTCAGTGTAGGTGGCTAGGAGAGGGACAAGGCATTGAAACTGCGCAGAGCACAACATAGGCCAGGATGAAAGGCTCTGAAGCACTGTCGGGAAAAACTATGCAGATGTCATAGTGAGCCAAATTTGTGCAATATTGGATAGTAGTGACAGTTGTGGGGCAAAAACCAGCTGGGAGGCAGAATTCTGCAGTTTCTAGGAGGAAGGCCAGGTAGGGTGTCGAGGAACCACTGGGCCAATTTGCTCAATCTTCAAGGGGAACATCGGGTAGGTCCTTCAGCTGGGATCTGCGTAGTTTCTATGGGGAAGATAGTGCAGATAGCAGGAGGAACTGGCACAAAACTCTATGCAGTTTTCCATATGAGGACAAGATTGGGTTTCATGAGATGCTGGTCAAAATTGCACAATCCTGGGAGACAGTCTAGGCTCGAACATGACTGTGCAATTTCTAGGTTGATTGTGAAGTAGGGAAGAATGGCAAGTGACAGACATCTCTGCACAATTCCTAGGTTAATTGCAGAGTAGTGACGAAGGGCAGGTGACAGACAACTCTGTGCAATACTGGGCTGATTACAAAGTGGGGAAGAAGGGTAGGTGACAAACAATTTACGCAATTCCTCGGCTGATTGTAAAGTGGGGAAGAAGGGCAGGTGACAAACATCTCTGCACAATTCCTGGAATGATTGCAGAGTTCAGAAGAAGGATAGGTGATAGATAGCTCTGCGCAATTCTTAGGTTGATTGTAGAGCAGGCCAGAAGGGTAGGTGACAGTCAAATCTACTCAATTTTGAATATTAGTAAAGCCCTGGGACACAATTCAAGTCATTTCTCTGTTTGACCATTGGGAGGCTTGATGGGAGATCTTGCGTTAAGTGCGAACTAAATCAGGTTCCAGGACAACTTATGCGCAGTTCTGGGAGTCAATCAGCTGGTTCTTTTCCATAATTGAGTAGTTCAGGCTGCCCAGAGGATAGCCTCAAGACCTACATATTTCTGGGTAGCAATGCAAGGTCATTGAGATTGGGTACGATTGAAGGAGGGTTGTTCATTCGACAGATATTCAAGAAAATGACTAAGTGTGAAATCAAGTGTACTCATGCATACATGGCAATGTGATCACACACTTAGCATGACTTGATGACAATACACCTCAAACCAATAAGACAACCATGTGCTGAGTGAGACTAACTCAAAGGTTAAGAGCGACAAGTGTGACAGTTGAAATATATCTTTGAACAACTGTGACGACACTTTCACGACAGTGCTTACAACTTTGTGTGTGAGTGTGACCGATGTTGATAGAGTGAAAACAACTCATGCACATAAAGACAACCTTCAAAATTCTAGAACAAACTCATAAGCATGAAATAGTGATCAACATGCCAAAAGACGATCAATGATCGATCAAGCAAAAAGGGTGTGAAGACTCAATAAGAGCTCATGGGATGAGCCCAAGTGTTTATGACCATCAAGGTGGGGAACCAAGGAAGGCTCTGAAATTTGGATGGAAGCCAAAATTTTGGTCAGCCACTACAACACTTGGTGACACACTGGTTGAATACTAGCTTCTTTGCTTTTGTAGCACAGGGCCTTGGCCTTTTAGGAAGTATTGATTCATTGTGCAGGTTACTTTGGCTTCCCCACTTACCCCATTGACAGACATGGTTCACCTTGTACCAACTTAGTCAAACACAAAAAAAATTTCAGCTAGATCACAGTGTTTCAAAATCAGGAAGGGTAGTTTGGTTCGTGAGCTTAAGATTTTCAAGTATAATTTTTCATCTCTGGTGTTGCTCCACTACCATCACGCATGGACAGTACCCCAGCGGAGTCATGCAGTAACATAAGCATTGCTCCACTACTAGTGAGACTGGTCAGTATCCAAATGGAATTGCCTGCTTCACCTCTCTGCGCAAGAATCCTTTCTATTCTTTTGTCTTTGTATTTTTGAAAGATGATTGTGCATAGGCACTTATTTATTTTTGGGGCAGAAGAGGTATCCCGAGTTGTTGAGAGAAGAAGAGGTTGTTCCTTCAGAGAAGCATGTAATACCTATGATTTAGGTTACTTGTTTAGATTTTTTCCCTTCTCTGTTCCTACAAGTTGGATTCAGCTTAAACACACAGAGCAAAAGACTAAGTATAGGCATGGGGTTTCCCAGTTTGGACACAGGTCCATGGTTTCACTAGAGCTTCCCTTACATATGGATCATATTTTCCATCCAGGCTTCATCGGCCAAAAGTTAAAACTAAGCACAAAGAAGGCGGACATAAGACTAGCCAATTGTTGCAGTCACAAGACTCTTTAAATTCAATCACGTACTTATTCAAAAGCCAGAACATAGTATTGGACAACACTTATTTGCGTAGTGAAAACAAAAGGAAAAATCAACATGAAAGGGAAAAGAAAGACAAGGAAATTAGCACACAACAAGTAAACAAAACCAGAAGACAAGAAAGCAAAATGACTAAAGAAACATAATGAAAATAAGAAAACCATGATGGACTATGAGTGCAAGACAAGTGCAAGGAAGAAAAACAAAGATGTAACTAATCCTACTCCTATCCTAATAGCTAAATTGTCGAGATTACGTGACATGAAATTTCTAGTGAATTCGTCATAGTCATTCCTGGCCTGCAACCAAAAATATACAAGTGATTAAAATAGATAAAAAATAGTGTGCAACAAAAAATAAAAAAGCTTGAAAATCTCACACATGGAAAGGAAGGTCTTGCCCGTGGGCCGAAAATTGTGTCACGACCACCCAATACACATGCTTACATTTTCGATGGATATTATTATTCAACAAACCTTGAAAGCCTCTTGTGAGTGTGTTTTCATCTACAGCCAACTTCTTAGTGAGCACGAGGAAGGATTGAAGCTTGTTACCTACAACATGGCTCACCAAGTAAGATTGTTCCAGCCATTGAGCGATTAGATCGTGAAATCCATAATTTTTGTTTGGAAGGTACTGTGACCTATGAAAATATGGATTTCTGATTGGAGAGACAGGACCATGAGGGGAATCTTGTACAAAAGAATAAATATGATCAGTCCCATCATTCATGCAAGATAGTAAGGACCTTCCATAACCATCAATGCAGGCTGAAGCACCTCACCCGCTTGACAGAAGTCTAAGGATAAATATGATAAACAATGAAGATCAAAGAACATGAAGTAATTGTTATTGAATGCATTGTTGGGAAAATGATGAGTTGCATGAAAATCACCCAAGATGGGGGAATGATCATATGAGTTTGTTGAGACAACAAATTCCCAGTTTGCAATGAACAAAGAAAAATTCATCTGAACAACGGAACCAAGTTCGTTGTGAGCTAGACATGATGGACCAACCCCCTACAACTGGTGAAAAATTGTGTAGGGATCATGGTCATCACAAGAATGTAAAATGGATGTCGGTAATGTGAATGCATGAAACTAGTTGGGGCACGGTTAAATAAAAGGAACTTGATTCACGTGATATCTTGTGCACCTGTCATCACACAGGGGCATTGTTGGTCTGATGAGCGAGTAGATTTGAAGTACAAGATTCACAAGTAGACTAAGGAGCTGATTATGAGACGGAGAACATAATAAGTATTATTGTGGGAAAATATAGTATTCGAGACTATCAACTTCATAATTCCATGATTTCATGAGGGACAAACATTCCCATCCTGAGTGAGATGCAAGAGATGTGCATGAAGATGGATGCGTTGTGATAGATTTGTGAATTTGGTCATATGTGAAATTTTGAAAATTTTAGATATCACATCCAGAGTGCCAAACATATTTCACACATGAACTCACATCAAGCGCAACCATGAATATATATGTATTATCTTTGAGAAACCAGATCTGATTGGGTTCTGGGGGCTTACCAGATTCGCAAGGTATTGACATAATCATCAATGGACATTGAAGTGCCTGACTCCCTGACATGTCCCAGAACTTTCTATAATTGCATAATCTTATTTTGAAGCTTGAACCAGATCGTGCATGGCTTGAGGGTGGATTTTGTTGTTGATTTCATAATTTCTCTTAGGATGGCAGCCATCTCTTTCACAAGTTGCAGTATATTTTTCAACTTCAGCAAGCTAACTTGAAGATCTGCCTTGATGCAAGAGAAGAGATGATGGGGAATGGGAAATACACTCTATGATTAAACAATTTTCAACTTCATCATGGACAGCCTCACTGCCTTATGTCAATTGAGCAGATAACTCATCAGATGAAGAAGTGAGAGAACATGGAGTATCTCCAATGCATGTGGATGTGTTGTGCATGGTAGGATACAGGGAAAGTGAGGTGAAGAGGGAGTTTCGATATAAACATCTTTTTTTACCAGAGGAAATTCTAGATATGAGTTAGATTATTCATGATAAAATGGAAGATCACATGATGTGCTTGGGCGTTCGTCATGGCATATGGAAGCATGGGAGTGATGACTGCCCAAGACTGGTGGTTGATCGAAAGAATTAATTATACAAGATGTTTCATCGAGATTAGCAGATTGATAATTGTTAGAGAGTGGAAGCCCATTGTTTTAATGCAGAAAATTTTGAATCAGAGAAGGGGAATTGGTAGTGTCTTCACCTTTCTGCTCCTTTGTCGGTGTAATGTGACTACCTTGCTCCAGATAACAATTTGAGCTAGTAGCTTAAGAATCAAGGGAATGCACATAGCTGGCTAGTGAAATAGATTGATCAAGTGATTCATGACACAAGGATTCATGGCTTGTGAATGTTGGACGATGGCAGAGAGGCAGATTAGCTTTGAGACTTGAGTTGTGAATGGTGATATCCTCTTATGAAATGGAAGAGTGAGTTCTGGCTATAGGATTTCTAAGTCATTCTAGAACTTCCTCCATGGAAGTGGGAGACAGATGAGAAGATAGGTTGGGGACATGTCGCGCAAATTCCTCAACTTTGATATCACCACAAGGGGGTACCCACCTCGGGACCAGAAAAGGAGGAGGACATGGAACAAACAGGGTGTTGGGCTCCTCCTCTACAATCTGAGGTACCTCATGATCTGCAAGATTTTGGGAAGCAGAAAAATCGGGAGGTTTAGGTTCATCGTATGAAGAGACATGAGCCAAGCACTCAAACTCTTGCTTCAATAAATCCCAATTCAAATCTTCTTCCAGAATTTCATAGCAAAGGTGAAGAAACCGATCAAAAAATTTCTCAACTGATTCATTAGGGTCCATTCTTAATAGGTTGATTCTTCCACAAACATCTCGGTAGTTATACTTAATGAAGGCTTGATGGAGCTCCTTGAGGAAAGGGAGAAGGGAATGGATGGAAGCATGTGGCAAGGTATGACACCACCGATTAGCACAACCTTCAAGGATAAGGAAGAAAAGCACACAAGAAGACTCTTAATTATCGATTTCATAAGGTTGGCATATTTGAAGAAAATCATAAATGTGCTTAGATATCGATGTTTCCTCCTCACCATCAAAATATAACTAGGACAAGTGAATGAGAAGCTCATCAGGGAGTGAAATCTGATCAAGGGAAAAATTGGAGAAACACCCTGAAAGCACGATTGGTCTATGATCCATTTTAGATAAGAGATTCAAACCAGATGCAATGGGCTCTGCTTGTCATCTGGCCCTCCTTCTAGCACCACTTTGTTGAAGGTGTTGGACCTTCCAACAAAGGGTATCCCTCCAGTATGATGTCCCAAATAGACCTCACATCGTTTGGTGTAGGATTCCCATCTGGTACAATGGCCAGGTTTCCATTATCTTAGCGATTTTCCTTAGCTCTTGTTGTTAAGGACATGATTGTGGTATGTTTTTAACTTCAAGAAATTGAGGTGAGTATGCCTAGTGACTGCGTAATGTAAATCTATGTCCAGGTTCTCTTATTGTCAAAAGGGGGAAGTAAAGTGAGCCTCTTAATGAGAGGGAATAGTCCCACCCAGGAAGAAACACATGCAAAAAATAACAAGTATCTATCCAGCATCCATCAGAATAGTCCACGTGGGATGTGATAGCCGTGAAAACCAAGGTTCAAGGGAAAACATGTACATCGTCTAGCAGAATATTCCACACAGGGTGGTGGTCATTAAAACCAAGAAAACACAAAGATGGTATGTATAATGTCCGGTGGAGTAGTCCACATGGATGGGACAACATTGATAAACAATACAACATAGCCTCAACAATATGAGTACTAAAATAACCAAAGTAGTTCAACTATATTAGTACAGGTTAAGAAAACATGCATTACAAGCGTTTAAAGAATAGTTTTACAAATAGATACAAAATATGCATGAAAACATGTTGGCCTAAGACAGGCTTCTGAATTAAGAAAAAGATCCAAGACACATTTGTACACCATACATCACTAGTCCCATTAGTGGGACATTGGAGCCACTCCTCACTCCTCAAAGAATAGACTATAGACTCTCAAGGCTCTATAGGAGGAGCCAAGGTGAAAAATCCTTGGCTCATACAATGAGGGGGTATATATAGCCAAGGGGATATAACTGACCCTTGTGACTCTTCGACTTCCCTCACGATTGTTTTACTTCCTATGACTTTTTGACTTTACATGACTCTTCAACTTCATATGTGGGTCTCTTGGACTTCCAATTTATATTTCATTTATTACAACAGGTATGGCCCATAGTAGTGATGTGGCCAAGATAACTCATGACACAACTCGACATGACATTACTAACATGTATTGGCTGACTGTGGTGTCCACGTCGAGTTGTTGTTCTGCTGAGCGATGATATCCTATCAATGTAATATGTCTTCACCTCTGCATGGAAAAGTACGTGGTGTCTTCAATGGTCTTGGTCTTTGATTGATGGTGCATTTGTATGTGTCCATTTCGCTCGTTTGCTCAATGTTCTTCATACGTTCGTTCGACTATGAGAAAGTATTCGAGAATGTGCTCCTTTTCCATCTCATTTGTGATCTTGACATGTTTCATCGATGTACCTATTCCTGCAATCACTCATGATGAGACAACATCAAATCCCAAAATATCCTAGTCTAATATGATGCATTGTTTTTCGTTTCGGTGCAGGTGACCGGGAGAGGGACAAGGCACTGAAACTACGCAGAGCACAACAAAGGCCAGGATGTGAGGCTCCAAAGCACTATTAGGAAAAACTATGTAGATGTCATTGGGAGGTAGATTTGTGCAAATTAGGACAACAGTGACAGTTGTGGGGTAAAATCTAGCCAGGAGGGAGAATTGTGAAGTTTCCGGGAGGAAGGTCAGGCAAGGTGTTGGGGAAATGTTGGGCCAATATGTGAAATTTTAAAGGGGAACACTAGGCAGGTCCTCTAGCTGGGATCTACAGAGTTTCTCCGGGGAGACATTGCAGGCAGCATGAGGCACTAGTAGAAAAAATTGCGTAAGTTTTCCAGAGGAGGACAAGAACGGTATGCAGGAGCTACTAGTCAAAATTGCGCAATCTCGGGAGACTGTCCGGGCCCAGACATGACTATGCAATTTATGGGTTGATTGAAGAGTAGGGAAGATGGGAAGGTGACATACAACTCTACATAATTCCTACGTTGATTGTAGAGTGGGGAATAGGGGCAGGTGACAGATAGCTCTCCGCAATTCCTAGTTTGATTACAGAGAGGGAAAGAAGGGAAGGTGACAAATAGCTCTACGCAATTCCTCAATTGATTTCAGAGCGAGGAAGAAGGGCATGTGACAAACATATCTGCACAATTCCTGGGGTGATTAAAGAGCAAGCCAGAAGGGCAGGTGATAGATAGCACTACGCAATTTTGGAGATCAATACAGTGTTGGGTCATATCTCAGCTCAAGTCATTTCTCTAGTTGACCAGCGGGAGGCTTGATGGGTGATCTTGCAGGAGGCGCAGAATGGATTGGGTTTTCGGACAACTTTTGTGTAGTTCTGGGATTCATTCAACTAGCTCATTTCCAAAATTGCATAGTGTAGGATACCCGGAGGATAGCCTCAAGCTCTATGCAGTTTTGGGCAGCAATGCAAGGTCACTAAGATCGGGTCCGATTGAAGGAGGGTTGTCTGATCGACATATTTTCAGGAAAATGAATAATTGTGAAAGAAAGTGTACTTGTTCATACATGATAATGTGATCACACACTTAGCATGAATTGAAAAAAATACACATCAAACCAACAAGACAACCATGTGCTCAGTGAGACTAACTCAAAGGTTAAAAGCGACAAGTTTTACAGTTGAAATATGTCTCCGAATGACCATGACGAAACTTGCGCGACATTGCTTACAACTTTGTGTGTGAGTGTGACTGGTGTTGACGGAGCGAAAAAAACTCATGCATGCAATGACAACCTTCAAAATTCCAAAACAAACTCACAAGCATGACATAGCGATCAACATGCAAAAAGATGTTTGGCAATCGATTAGGCAAAAAGGGTGTGAAGACTCAACAAGAGCTCATGGGATGAGCCCGAGTGTTTGCAACATCAAGGGGAAAACCAAGGAAGGATCTAAAATTTAGATGTAGGCCAAAATTGTGGAGGGTGTTGCAATTGCTTCAACACATGGTTAGTTTTTGAAGCTCATATGTGTATATGAATCCTATCTAAATGTTTGAAGTTCTTATTGTTTGCAATGTTTATAGGTAAAAATTCAAGTTTAGAATCTATATTTACAAACCTTGGTTTCTTTTGAAAATAATAAATATGGGTATTCAAGTTCTAGTTGGACCTTTCATCATTGAAATAATAATAATTATTAAAAACAAAAGATAAATAATATCAATACAATTATATGGCAGCTAATCTAACAATTATCCCCTCACAAGAATTAATCAAATATCTACATGGACCTGACAAAGAAACCACACAACTTTTGTATCGTCAATACTTCCTTCCTATCATCTATGTTATTTATTTGATAACATAGTACATAGTGCCAATAATTGCTACTACTACAAAAAAAAAAATTTACATGGGACTATGGCATAGGTTTGTCATTGATATCTCACTCTCAAGGAACTAAGAAGTCTTCTTGATCCCACACAATAATTTGTTTCCTCTTAACACAATTCTCTTATTTTGCAATCAAATGGAGCAAAATTTGAATAACATTACTAAAATTATGGAACAACATGTGATGAATCTTACAAGACACTTTCAGGGTGAAATATTCTCGATAAAGGCATTTATTTCAACTAGTAAGAGAGAATCCCCTCTATTCAAAACTACATTTGTCCTTTGTTTGGTTTCTTTTGTAAGATTTGCACTAGTATCACAATAGAAGAAAATGTGATTATAGTAAACCATACTCACCACTTTTCACCAAACGTTTGCTTCTACAAGCAGATATATATTAAAATTTGTTGCTTTCAGCCTGAAAGTTTGGTGAAGAACATATATAGTATGTAAATTGCACTTATGATTTCATCCAATTACTTGTAATTATTTCATCCATCCTAAGTCAAGTTGTAATTACAGATTTGTTGTGGAGGGAAAGTACACAATTGTATGAGGTTTATGTATCAAGGGTTTGAACTCCTTGACAACATAAGGAATAAATATTTCCATATCTAGGCATCGTAGCAAAAATGTGCACATGAATACAACCGTAATTGGTTGCCCCTCATTATCCATACCACCAAAATATACTATCTTCATTTATGCAAAAACTAAAATGTTCCTGCCAAATTATGATTCTTCCATGAATTTATGATTTATATTACTATATGTTCACTATAGAAACCCATTTTTATGCCAAATAGCCTATGAAATCTAAACATCTTTCCTTCTTCCACCCATGGCTTGAAAATATTCCATATTCAATAGTTGAAGCATCTACAATTGTCACTATTCCTTTGAATCTAAGGATTCAAAATATAGATCATTCTACATTTTGTTTTCTCCATTAATACCTAGCAGATTGTCCTCTCCTATTTTAACTTTTTGGTTATTTCCTGTTTTGTATGCAAGACATTGACTTATATGAAGGATGGCTAGGGTTGGATTTTTCCAAGATAGATTCCTATCACAATTTTTACCCTAGATCTTATCCAACGTTCAAGTCAAAGTGGATAAATGTACTTTAATTTGAGTACATCTTTTAAAATCCTAAATCTTTTATGATTCTCCAAAGACTCTTGACAGCCAATGCTTTCCCAAAATGATGAATATTCTTTAGTATCCAACCCATCATGATTTTTGGCCTAGAAATCCATTACAATTTTACTATAGGGATTCCTTATTTGTTTTTCATTTCCTTCCTAATAAAATGAAATAATTGTTTTTTAATATTTCCCAATATATCAACAAGAATAAAAGCAAGGGAATGCCAATATCCTAGTATGGACTCTATTAAGGTTAATGTTCCACCCAAGGATAACCATATTGTGATTATTTTTCCCACATTTTGATATGGAAATAACCAATACCCATACCTATAGTCATTAAATATTAGCTTAAATCCCAAGTATTTGAAATGGGTGCACTTGGTTGATTGCTCTTTCTAACATATCTTTCAAATCATTGAAAGATATGGTAGACTTATGTAAGTTTACTTATAGTCGAATGCAACCCCAAATGACTTTATATCTCTACTGAGGTTCACATACTAGGTCTCTTTACTATAGCCTACACAAAATAGGATAACATCATCCACCAATAGAGGGTGTCCAGATAATAACATATGTAAATGTCAGTGATCAACGTAGTAGCATTTGTTAATGTCTTATAAAATTCCTCTAGTTGCCTTCTAGAATTGTTAAGTTCCTCATTAATAATAAGAAATATTAAAGGATATTAGGGTCAAAATTGCATCATACTCTCCTAGATGAACTGAAAAATTTAAAGCTTGACCCAATTGATAATTACATATAAATATGATGAGCCTAGAAAACCTTCAACCCAATTGACAAACTCTAAATTAAAACTAGAGAAAAGAAGAATGAGGATCAAGTTCATCCAATTTTCCCTATCAAAGGCCTTGATCAAATTGAGATTTATAATTGTAGCAAGGATTTTCGTTGTTTTCATGGTGTTGTTGAGAGGTTTGTCATTGATGTCAAATCAAGGGTTATCCATGCTCAAAGCCAAACATGACATTGCAACAGATGAAGAGAGAAGAAAATTGGAATTTTTACGTGAACATCTCTTTGGAGAGTTTGTTAATTTGTTTAGGCATGGATCTCTTGTTATACATCTTCCCTATTCAAAACTAACCCTGGTATTGATTCCATGTATCTTTTGAATGGCTTGGTCTCCATAACTTTCCATATGCCCCCACGTCATTTATCTTATTTTTACCACACTAGTTAAAATAATAATAATAAATAAGTAAATATTGTCATAATATATTATGTGCGTGTGTGTGTGTGTTATTAGAAGTTACAGATGTTGCATCCCAAAGTCATAGCTCTTGCAACCTCAAGACACAAAGGTTGCAACTTTAATGCACAGTTACTGCAACCAAATATTGTAACATCACCTCCTCTCACATCTACCTACTTCACCAGATTACCCGGGGTAAACATGAGATGAGGGGTTACTATGATATGACTCAACCTCCTAGATGTCCTTAAGGAAATGGAATTGACCTCTAGGATTAACCCAACCCCTTCAGGTGTGAAACCCCTAAGACAACTCACCTTTTCCCTGACCTAGAGCCCCAATCTCTCCCTTGCCAAGGCCATCAGTGCGACTGTGGCCTTTTTATGCCAGTGTTGTTCCAGTGACTGCGAGAATTAAGGCTACTTTCCAGGGTTGGGACTAAGCCTCTACCCAAAAATCCATGAAACTCCCAGAAATCATAAAAGACATGAAGAAAATTCTTGCAACCAAAAAATGGAACTAGGAATTGACCTGATCATCCCCAACCGAGACTGACATTTTGTCAAATACTTTGTATATATGCCACCTACAGGTCATGAATGCAAGTTTGAACATAAGGGACTCAAAACTTGTCTAAGGTTTAACAATAAGGGTATCTACCTTCTCACATTAGCTTCCATAACATCAATTAGGCCTTACATTTATTATTTATTCAGTTACAAGTAAAAACATGAATAGAGCCATGACTAATATTTGTCATAAAACCATGCTTATAACCAGAATATAACTAGATAAATAATCATAAGAGAATAGTCATTAAATCTGCATAATAACCAGTACATTTCCTTCCCAAAAGCAAGAGAAACTTAGATTTTATTAACCATAGGCAATTACCAACCGGGTTCGGGACTTCCACGTTCCACCTAGCCATAGATTGTTGAACCATACATTTCTTTGAACCAATCACCCCCGTGCCATATTCCAAGCATGAATGTGGGATCTCATGGGATAAATCAATCCAAAGGAAACCAAGGGAATCTAGAGGTTAAACCACCTCCACCCTCTCCATATCATGATCACACCTAAACCAGTGTCGAGATCACAAAATCAAATCGAGATTGGATGCCTCAGAATTTCTTCACTGTCCTTGAGGAATTTTATTGTCTTCCCCCTCAGGATTTACCTTGTATCCCGTCTTTAGTGGTCAATGGATTCTTATGCCTTTGGGAATTTTCCTTAGACCACCTCACCCCAAATTCCAAAACTATCCAGAAATCCAAAGTTCAAACCGATAGCAATCCCATCACACCATGGCTATCCAAAAATGGAAAGGCTAGGCTAAAATTCACTTCAAACCCCTGCAAAATCCATGCCAACGACAGCGAAAGAACCATATACCAACATGTCGATACCATGCATGTCAAAACCAACTAGGAAATCACACATGAAAACTCTTACCTGCAAGAATTCTCGTTGAAGCTTCTTGATCCCTACCTTCCTTTGCTTTTCTTTTCCTTTTCGTTCTTTTCCTTTCCTTTCCTTGCTTGCTTACGTATTATCCCCTCTTGGTGCTATTTTCCTCTCTAAAGCTAATTCCAACACTAACTGAAAATAAGATAACAAAAATATACCAATTGATGCTCTAAGGTCTTTTTATTGATGAGGCCTCTAATTTCTTCAATTTTCCCTTATTTTCCTTCATTTTCCTCCTCACATGCAACCTTGACCTTTCACCTTCCTTTTCTCCTAATTTCCATTATTTTCATAAATAATGTGACAAAAATACATTTTTTCCTTTCTAAAGCCTTATCCATTTCCTTTGCCAAATTCCCTTAGCCATAAAACACAACAAGTGAGTCCCACTAGGATATTTTTCCCAACATTCAACTTGGAATCAGTGTCCCTTGCCCGTGGTCTTATTTTGCCTTTATTAACTTTTATTACATGAAATTTTAACCCAGGGTTGTTACAGACCCCTCCTCCTTAGGGGAACACCATCCTCACTGTTAAACTAAACCTAAACCCAGAAAAAATATTGAAGAGAAAAAACATATTGCCTATGGAGCTTTATAACCCAACTCATTGCAATATTTACAGTAACATCCTACTCAAAAGAAAAACCATCATGTAAAATATGACAACATGACAACCATACTGCTTATTGGAGCTTTATAACTTAGCTCATTGTGATATTTACAATAACAACCATACATAAATATGTAAAAATATCAAGACCCATTTGCCTTGACCGGAAAACAATGAAGGTTACATAGCCCACATCTGATCAGTCATCTCCCATGTAGCTTCATCCAGCCCAAAGTGATTCCACTGCACTTTAACTGGCTCGAGTGATCTATTTCGGAGCACAAGATGTTTCCGCTGCAATGAAACATGAAAAAAGCGAGGACTTTCACTATTGGAGGCAGTGCAAGTCTATAGGCCACTAGTACAATCCTCTCAAGGATCTCGAAAGGCCCACAATACTATAGTTCCAACTTGGCACGTGATCTAATCCTCAAGGATCTCTTCTTGGGATTAATGTGCAAATACACATTCTCCCCAACCTAAAACTCCTTACATGCCCTATGTTGGTCTGCATAAACTTTTTGCCTCTCATGTGCTTATTTTATATTCTTCTTTATAACATGCATTTCCTACTCCATGTATGCCAACATGTCTGATCGAATAAGTACATTGTTCACTGTATCACTCCAATTGATGGGAGCGTTACAACTCCACCCATACAGTGCCTCAAACGAACTCATCCTTAATGACTCCTGATAATCGTTGTTGTATGCAAACTCAACCAATGGAAGATACTCCTCACGTCTCCCTTGTTGATGCACGACATACATCCTCAACATATCCTCTAGTATCTTGTTGACCCTCTCTGTCTATCCATCTGTGTGTGGATGATAAGTTATGTTGAAGGCCAAATCTATCCCTAATCCTGCAAAAAACTCCTTCCAAAACTTGGAAGTGAACTTCGCATCCCAATCTAACACAATCTTCTTCGGAACACCATGCAATCTCATGATCTCCTTGATGAATACCTATGCTACCTCACTACCTGAATAAGTAGTCTTCACTAGAATGAAGTGAGCTACCCTACTCAACCTATCTACCACAACCATGATAGAATCATGTTGTCTCAATGTCCTCGGAACACTTATAATGAAATCCATGGAATGGCCTCCCATTTCCACTCTGGAATCGGAATAGGCTGAAGAAACCCATATGGATTCTTACCCTCTACTTTGACCTACTAAAAATCCAAACATCTCACCATGAACTCTGCCACTTCCTTCTTCAGATACGGCCAGTAGTAGAACTTTTTAACTATTGTCAACGTCTTTTGATATCCTGGGTGACCTAAATATGGTTTTACATGAAACTCCCTCAAGATAATATTCTTGAGTTCTCTGTCATCTGGCACATACATCTTACCCATAAATCTCACCAAGCCATCTGCTGTAAGATGATAATCCACATCTTGATAACTTGTACCCTGTTGTAACCTATACATAAGCTCCATGTACATGTCATCCTGATGTCCTGCTTGTAAGAGCTGATCCTTTCAAATATGTCCCATATGAGCTCATTGTTACAACATGGTTTAACTGTACTTTCCTGTTGAAAGCATCTGAAACCATTTTCTGCTTTCCCTTTATGTACTTGATCTCAATGTCAAACCCACTAGGAGTAGCCAACCATCTAGATTGCCTAGCATTCAGATTTGATTGATCAAATAGGTATCTTAGTCCGTCATGATCACTCATCAAAACAAACCTCCTGCCAAGAAGATAATGTCTCCACATCTTCAAGGCATGAATAATAGCTGCCAACTCAATATCCTGACTCATGTAGTTTTTCTCATGCTCATTTAATTTTCTAGACTCATCGCATATCACTTGTCCCTCCTGCATAAGGATTCTGCCAAGCCCTCTCTTGCAAGCATATGTACACACTACAAACTCTTTGTCTGGATCTGCAATATTTAACATTGGAGAATTTGTCAACAACTGCTTCAATTGCTCAAAACTAGTTGCACACTCCTTTTTCCATTCAAACTTCTTAGCTTTCCTCTATAATGATGCAATAAGATATGAAATGCATGAGAAGTTCCTAAGAAAACCCCTGTAGTAACCTTCTAATCCCATGAATGATTTGACTTCCTCTACATTTCTAAGAGTTTCCCACTCCATGATAGCTTTTATCTTCTTCGGATCTACTATAATGCCATTCTTGGAAATGACATGTCCCAAGTAGTGTACTTATGTCTGAAAGAAATTGCACTTGCTAAGTTTAGCATACAATTGATGTTGTCTTAGAAATCTCAACATTGTAGCCAAATGCTCAACATGCTCTTTCTCATTCTTAGAATATATCAAGATGTCATCAATTAATACAATAACAAACTTGTCTAATAACGATGCAACACACTATTCATTAAACACATAAAAGTAGCTAGAGAATAATTCAAAACGAATGGAACCACAACAAACTCATAATTCTCATACTTGGTCCTGAAGGTAGTCTTGCACATGTCCTCTTTTTTTATGCATACCTGGAGATATCCTAATCAGAGATCAATCTTTCAGAAGATCGTTGCTCCCTTCAACTAATCAATAAAATCATCAATCCTCAGTAATGGATACATGTTCTTGATCGTCACCTTATTCAACTTCTTGTAATCAATGCATAATCTAAGAGTACCATCCTTCTTCTTAATGAACAATACTAGTGCACCCCAAGGCAATACACTTGGTATAATGTATCCATTATCGAGCATCTCCTTAAACTACAACTTAAAATCTACTAACTCTGGAGTGCTCATCCTATAAGGTGCCTTTGATGTTGGCATTACCCCTAGTACCAACTCAATAGAAAAGCCTACTTCCTTGTGTGGAGTAAACTCTAGAATATCTACTGGAACACACGTCCTGAAACTGCTGCAATACAGAGTAACTCTTGAATATTTTTTCATCCTCAACATCCTTACCCTTGTCGCTAGAAATATGAATTGCAAACATCACACACCCTTTTCTACAACTGTGATTAGCCTACATAGTTGTGGCCATCATCACTGATATAGGATTCTTCTTCCCCTGCAATATTCTCCTCTTTTTTATCATCCAGGCACTCAATAGCCTTGTCATAGAAATCTACCTTGGTCTTGTGAAGATACATCCAATCCATACCCAAAATCATATTATACAATCCCAATTGCAGTACATTCAAATGTGTTGTTGTAGGCATACCATTCAACTCAAATGCACAAGCTCTTACCAAGTGATGAACTCTCTTCTTCATACATGTATCCAACAACACCAATTAAGATTCGACATGCACTTATTTTCTCAAGCCACACTTATCCACCAAGTCAGGATTAACATAATTATAATTATATCCAAGATCAATCAAAATAGAAATAACTAGATCACAAATCTTACTATCAATCTCAATGATAGATGCCTATTGATCCACATGATTGTTGTCCGCAACAATATAAATCCGAGGAATTTTATGACCAACATCCCCAATTGTTTTCACCTCCTGAGCACTATAGATATGAGGCCTACCTCTCAGTTATAATGGACAATCATTCTTACAATGATCTTTGCCACGTGTCCAACACTGCAATGGTTCTCTAATATCACCTCTAGTCTGCTACTCTCCAAGTTGTGACACATGTCCCTTCTCAACTGCACTGAACTTCTTATAAGGAGCGAAATTTTATTTCTTACCTACATCTTGAGGTATTCCCCGCTTTAGTGGCCATTTTCCTTTGACTTTCATATTTCCTTTCAATCATTCTCAAGCTCAGATTTTCGCTTTGACTGATCATAACAATGCTTCAATTTACGAATGGCTTCCTCTAATGATCTAGGCTCATCAAACTCAATATGGTCTCTATATATTGATGAAAATCCACTTATGAATCTCTGAATCTTATCCTTCTCCTCCTTGAGATATGGAACATGCCTAAACAACTCCAAGAATCTACTAATGTACTCAACATCTGTCATAGAACCCATCTGTAGCTCATAAAACTCCTTAGATCTAGCATCATAGTACCTCCCTGATTAGTACTTCTTCTTGAAGAGCCTCTCGAACTCATCCCAAATCCAGTATTCTTCTCAAATACCTTTGACATTGTTCACATCCTCCCACCAGACATTTTCCTTCCCTTTAAGATTGAAAATGGTTATCTTAGCTTTCATGTTCTCTGAGTAGCTATGCAATCAGAAGAACTTCTTCATTCCAAGAAACCATGCCTTTGCATCTTTTGGCTTCTTCATCTCTCCATCAAATGTAGGAGGCTTCACCTTATTGAACTCCTCAATCAGATACTCCCTCCTCCTATAAGGATGATGACAGTGATGATTGTAATGATGTCTCCTAGATGAGGAACTAGAATGATGCCCATACATACCAATCCTCCTATCAGGTGTATCCAATGATCTTCCACCTCTAATGTTGTTCCCTCTATCCAACATGTATCTGGATCAATATTAGCTACCATAGGCTCCATTAGTTTTCTCTTCCTACTCTCGACTGATCTTCAATTGTCCTTGTGTCTGTAATTCTAATAAGCTCTGAATGATTGCTACATTAACCTCTACTAGGTTATCCCAAGCCATTGTAAGTCTTTCCTAAGCTTGAACTAACCTGTCATTTTCTGCTTTGCAACTTTTGATCTATGCCCTCAAGCTTCGTAATGTATCTACTATACCAAGAGAATATTCTTCTCCTTGTTGCCAAATTGATTTGTAGGGGGGGGGCACGAGAACTATAGTCTACCAATTTTCTTCTCATCTTGAATTCTCTTCTTCCTGCAAGGATACCATGTCAAATAAACTAAATAGATACCAAAATAAAATCCATACCTTAGTGATGTTCAGGGGAGGCTTATATCATTTGCAATATCGATCCACAGTAGCGTGTACATGCATAATCATAACCATATCCATGTAATAATATAGCATCACAACAACATGCATGATCATACCAATTGTATACCCTGATACCATGCATGTCAACCATAACCTTGACGACATCATACTTACTCAAAGACAGAAAAACCACACTCTGATACCACCTTGTGGTATCATATATGAACCAAAGAGAGTGCAACCCTCTTTGATACCACCATGTAATGTTGTCTCCTCTCACATCTACCCACTTTCACTGGCTTACCCAGGGTAAACATGAGATGAGGGGTTACTATAATATGTCTCAATCTCCTAGATGACCTTAAGGAAATGGAGTTGACATAACAAGACTTTACTCACTTCCCTCAGGTACCACAAGACCTTCAGGAGTAACCCAACCCCTCTAGGTGTCCAACCCCTGAGACAAATCTCATTTTCCCTAGCCTAGAGCCCCATTTTCTCCCTTGATAAGGCCTCCATCAGTGCAATTGTGGCCTCCTTTTTCTATCATTATTGTTCTAGTGACTACGAGAATTAAGGATACATTCTAGGGTTGGGGCTAAGCCTCTACCCAGAAATACTTGAAACTCCTAGAACTCATAAAATACATAAAGACAATGCTTGCATTGAAAAACTGGAACCATGACTTGACCTGACCATCCCCAACCGAGGCTGACAATTTTTCAAACACTTGGTAATTATGTCACCTACAGGTCATGAATGTAAGTTTGAACATAAGGGATTGAAAACTTGTCTGAGGTTTAACAAGAAGGATCTCTACCTTCTCACATTAATTTTCATAACATCAATTATGTATTTTATTTAGTATTTATGCAGTTACAAGTAAAAAAATGAATAGATCCATGACTAAGGTTTGTCATAAAACCATTCTTATAACCAGCATATAACCAGATAAATAATCATTAGAGAAAAACCATTAAATCCACATAATAACCAGTACATTTTCTTACCAAAATCAAGAGAAACTTAGATTTTATTAACCACATGAAATTACCAACCGTGTTCGGGACTTCCACGTTCCACCCAACCATATATTGGCTTAACCATATATTTCTTTTAGCCAGTCACCCTTGTGCCATATTCCAAGCATGAATGTGGGATCTCATGGGATAAACCAATCGAAAGACAACCAAACAAATCTAGAGGTTAAACCACCTCTACCTTCTCCATTTTGTGATCACACCTAAACTAGTGTCGAGATCACAAAAACGAACCAAGATTGGATGCCTCAGAATTTCTTCACCATCCTTGAGGAATTTTCCTATCTCCACCCTCAGGCTTTACCGTGTATCCCACCATTACTAGTCAATGGATTCCTAGGATTTTCGTATTTTTCTTGAGACCACCTCACCCCAGATTCCAAAACCATCCGGCAATCCAAATCTCAAACTTAGAACAATCCCATCATACCATGGCTATCTGGAAATGGCAAGGCTAGGATAAAATCCACTATCAAATCCCAGAAAAATCCATGTCAACAATAACAAAAGAACCATATACCAACATGCACATACCATGCATGTCAAAACCAGCTAGGAAATTACACTTGCAAACTATTACCTACAAGTATTCCCATTGAAGTTTCTTGATCCTTTCCTTTCTTTGCTTTTCCTTTCTTTTCCTTGCTTTTCCCTTCCTTTCCTTGCTTGCTTAATTTATTTCTCCTCTTGGTGCTATTTTGCTCTCTTACGTTAATTCCAACACTAACTGACAATAAGCTGACAAAAAGCTACCAATTGATGCTCTAAGGTATTTTTATTGATGAGACCTCTAATTTCTTCAATTTTCCCTTATTTTCATTCATTTTCTTCCTCACATGCAACTTGTGACCTTTCACCTTCCTTTTCTCATAATTTCCATTATTTTCATAAATAATGTGCCATAAATACTTTTTTCCTTTCCAAAGCCTTAGCCATTGCCTTTGCCAATTTCCCTTAGCCATGAAACATAACAAGTGATGCCCACTAGGATAGTTTTCCCAACATTCAGCTTGGAATAAGTGTCCCTTGCATGTGGTATTATTTTACCTTCATTAACTTGTATTACATGAAATTTTAACCCATGGTTGTTTCAGATAAAAACAATTGTTTTATTGAACCATTTTTGTATCCTTAAGTTACAGTTGTTGTTTCCTTACTCAAATAAAACAATTCTTGTATAAAGGTTGTTGTCGTGTATCTATGCCTCAGCTTCAATATTGATAAGAACTTGACAAGTATAATGATCTCTTAATATATATATTTTCTTTATATATAATATGTTTTATTTGAAGTTGCAAATACTGCATCCCCAAGCCATAGCTCTTGCAACCTCAAGCCACAGTTGTTGCAACTTTAACACACATTTACTACAACTGGATATAAGAAACTATTTTATGGAAACTTTTTTGCAACCCTAAAATTACAATTGTTGTACCCTTACATAAATAAAATAATTATCATATAAAGGTTGTTTTCATGTATCTATGTCTCAACTTCAATATTGACAAGGACATTTTAGGTATAATAATCTCTTAATTCCCCATTATTTTCAAAATGACTATGACTAATTGTAAAGCCTACCATTTTCCTCTCACCATACATTCCACTATCTTAGAAATTAGTTGGGGAGAGGGGATTTTGTCACTATTTGAACTTCCAACTTTTATGGGATAAATTTTCTAATCATGAATCATCGTGTTCTAGTTACTCGCTTAAAGTACTTTTTCAAGAAATGAGTGCAAATCATTCTAAAAAATATCATTAGTGGCATAGCATTCTTTGGAGGACCATTCTTACAAGTATTTCCATAAACTTTAACAACAACACGGGCATTAATGACTATATAGGACCTTTCTGTTATTCTCTAAAACGATCCATTCCACTACACATTATGTGAGTTTTTAAAACTAGATTTAGTCTTATATGTGCCTGAGTTAACAAAGAGTTTTATTTAGGGCCTCCAAACATCTAGATGGAATCTCATTCAACTTTTTTATTTTAAATTTCCAATGACATTGGTATTTCGATGTTGATTCCTTCTAAATTTTTTCGATCTTACAGTGCCCTGACATTAGTCTTCTGACACCCGTTCCAACAGTATAATTTTTGCAACTGTGGTAGGTTAATCACAATATTTAAAAAAAAAATTGTGATGCCATTGGTCCTCTGGCCACCATTCCAACAACAGAAACATCACAACTATGGAAATCTCTATCATGATATATTTTCAAAAAAATTGCAACCTCGTTGGTCTTTCAATACACGTTCTAATAGAAAACATCGTAGCAAATGGAAAATTTATTGGAAAATATTTTTGTAAAATTCTTTTTGATGTCGGTCTTATCATGATAGTTCTGACGGAATAACATGTCGCCATAGTGGGAAATTGTAGAAAGAAGTTGACTTTCGTCTATGGTTTATGATGAATCTATACAAGTGTTCATTAGACTTTTGATGCCATGTCTATGAGTATATCTGATGCCATGTCTATGAGTATATCTGATGAACAGATGTCAAAGATTTGATGACTAATATTGTCAAAATTCTAAAAAAAATCTTCAAAGACCATTTTTTTCTTCCATTCATAGATCAAGCTTTTATATGTTTTACTAGAAAAAAATATTGTTCTTTTAATCATTTTAGTTATTGCAACCAAATCCAAATCACAACAGAAGATCAGAAGAATAAAACATTTACATGTCCATGGAGAAATTATGCTTGTAGATTATTACCCTTTAGGTTATGTAATGCGCTTTCTACTTTTCAATGAGGTGTCTTAGGTATTTTCTCTAACTTAATTATGTACAGAATTATATATTGACAATTTCACGGTTTATGCTTATACTTTTGAGGAAACATTAGAAAACCTTTAAAATGTTTTTATTAGATACCAAGAAACTAATGTTTCATGGAGTCACAAAAAATGTCATGTCATATGTTATCCACTTAAGGGTTTGTTCTAGATCATTGTATTTCATGTGTAGTTATCAAATCTAATCCAACAAAAATGGGAGTTATTTCCAGACTTGTAGTACCAAGATGTTGGGAATTAGTAATTATTGATAGGGGGTGAATCAGTAAGTTATAATTTTTCTTTTCAATCAAGAAATTATACATTCAATTATAAATCATTAAGTATCACGTCAGAAACAACAATCACATAACACTTGAACACAATGACTTAACATGGAAACCCTTATGGGAGAAAAAACCACCAATGTTTGTTTTATATTTGTAGATTTTAACCTTGTACAGAATTACCTACAAACGAATTCTTAAAATAGAAAATATACAATGGTGAGAACATAAAACAAATATACACATAGATTCTCCCCTAGATCCCAAAACTGGGACTACGAGATTGATTTTTCATTATATTTCTTTCACTCAACTCTCAACATACACTCAATTCTCACCCTACAATAGTATAAAATTGATATCCTCCACTAACACGACTACATATTCAAGCCAATTCCTCTCCTTCTGGGAGAGAAAACTCCACCAATCTTCATGTAGTTTGAGAAGGGACTACATTTAATTTCCCATGGCTCAATATGGAGTAGTAATATGCTCATAGGCTCAAAGAAATACTTTAGTATGGCTCACCCTAATTGGGATTAAATTGTTATACATTCACAAAGCTCAAGAAGGTCATTATTAACAGCATGCATGGCCCAAGGAATGTCTCCATTAATTCCTTTATGGATCGAGATATAACTTGAATACATTCACAGGGATCAAGTATGGTCTCCATCTCTAGCCTATACAAATCAAGGAGTGTCTCTATTTTTCCTTCATTGTTCGACGTGATCCTTCACTTAATTCCCAAAATCTACTTCACCAACTCTCCCTTTGATTTTTCTTCAATAAATTTTTCAATATACCTTTGCAATCATGGTCCTCACAGCTTCATTTCACTATTCTCCCCAACTTCCACTTATTGAAATTTGTGTTTAGAATGTTATATTTTGAACCTCAGAGCACCCCTGATAACTTGCCTCATTGTGCATGTGATTTGTTGTTATGACCACTGGTTAACTATGGTAGGTGTTGTTGGCTTGTTGGGGCCTGACCCAGGTTCGGAGTTAATTAGCCAAAGAAATCCATGTACTATTGGCCCTTTCGGAAACAGTCCACGGAGCGCGGATTGAGGTCTCACCCGAAGTAGTATGGGGGGGTGCTGGAACCGGATTTTTGCACCCTTCAAATGTCTGAAGGGTTGATTCGGTCCAACTGCTCGTCCCTATGCACAAGTTGCTTCACGCACTTCCCTGGCCTTTACACCCTAATATACTTGCCTTCGCGCAGCCCTCACCAGGGGCTGTGGAGCTTCCACACTGCAAGATAAGTGATCTGCACTATTTCCCTGAGTTGCACCTAAGATCTTACCTGTCTTCCTTCACCAGTTAATTATCTTCACGGAAATAGAATCATTGTGTTATATTTAGTTATACAGCACACACATATAAGATCGGCGCAACAAATAAACAGTACACTTGCAATTTATATCCAATAATACATTAAACAGGAAAAGATACACAAAAAAGGTAAACTTCTCTTTATTAATTCTTTCAACGGTTACAGACTCTACCTGCCCTACGCACTCTGCTGTAGGTCACTCAGTTGCGGACTACTAGGCCTCTCCACACTCAGCTGCAGAGCCTTCTCCTACTCTATAACCCAAAGACACACTTACACTACGACTCAATCTCCTAGACTCATCATGCTTCTGTTCTTTTCCTTAGCTATATGCTATCTTCTACACTTAGAGCCTCACTCTATTTATACAATCCCATGGTTCACGGACCATGGGTAGGTCTATCAAGCCGATATTACATTACAAAGACGAGGGCGGACAACCCTGTGACTTTATTATGACTTCGCGCTCTGCGCCCACAATTCGCAGAGCTTTTACAAAGGATTTGGTAAAAACTTGGGCTTTATGCCCCAAAACATGCCTTGGGGAGATTCCATGCCCAACAGGCCCCCAACACAAACATCATGACTCGCCCTCCAACTCCGATTGAACTACTACAAGGTCGGCAACACACTAAGCTGGTTTCCTGCTGGATCTCCTGTAAATATTATTCTGAGACCGCGAAGTCAAAACTGTTTCCTTGCATCTGTGCCTGTGTCCCCTAAATTTGTGCGAGCTTGCCTTCAATTGTTGTTGTGATGGTGAAGGCCTCGTCTATCCAAGGTTGAATGTGTGCCTTCAGGACTGCTTCTTTGTGTCGTGTCACATCCACTTGTTCTTTGAGCGCTTTGTTCTGTTGCATCTGTGTGAGCCTCTGAGTGAGGGCCACTGTCTGCGTAGTTCCTTTGATGTTGTCATACTGTGACTGGAGTTCATGCACCTCTGTCTCTAAGGGTTGGATGTTTGGGTCCTCCTGTAGGTTCGTGAGGACCTCAAATGATTCCTCCAACATTTTGGTGCAGTCCCTCACTGCACTGCCTATCTCGTCCAGTTTGGCTGTAATAGCGCTGGCGCGCTATTCTCTTACTTCCGAAGGGGTGGACGGCTACGCCTTCAACCGCACATCTCTGTTCTCTTACTTCTGGAGGGGTGGACAGCTGCGCCTTCAATCACATCTCTATTCTCTTACTTCCGGAGGGGTGGACGACTGCGCCTTCAACTGCATCTTTGCGATCTGAAGGTTCAGTTCCAACTGAACCTTAGTCATTTCTTCTCACACCTTGTGCACCCCTGCTGCTAGCCTATGGATGCATGCCTCTACTAGTGTACCTACTAGGATGGCTAGCTCAGGGACACTTTGACAAGCTTCATCCAGTACCTATACCAACTGTGATTGTGAAACACCACTTTGTCGCGATGCAAGCTCAGTTGTTCCATGTTGATCTTCTGCTCGCTTAGTACTTGTAGCGCATGGATCTCCCTAGCCCAAGGTTTTGTAGTAATACCATCTTGTAGAATGTATAATGTCTCCAGCAAGAGTGCAGCCATGTTGATCCCGATACCCTTTACTGCACTAATTGTAGGCCTATCGGCCACATTTGTTGTCACTAGTGCCCCTTCCAAAAGCACTATGCTACTTGTTGTCCTAGTGCACAGCATCTACTATGCTTCAGTTGTTCCTGCTACGAGGTTGGTCGAAATGATACCATCCTGAAGAGTTCCCACCTGCAACTCATGCAACTATGTTATGAGGGCCCCTAACACAATCTTATTTTCCTGCGCAAAATTCTGGAGGGCCTCGGAGGTGACATCATATATTGTCTCGCCAATGTCGTGCAGATCACCCTTGGTAAGGGTGATCTGGTCAATAGACAAATTTGATGCCTTGATCTTCTTGTACGGCCCCATCCGCTCGCTCGGGCGTTGGTGCTTTAGCTGTGTTGACGTGGTTTGTGGGTCTTCACCCCCCTCCTCTTCCTTTGCTTCCTGCCCATGCGAAGGTGACTTTTGGCCCTCGCGCACCTTCTCAACTGCCTCCTACGCTACTACTGCTTTTGTGACCTTTTTTTGTTCTGCAGCTATTTGTGCAGTGTCCCGTGTCTCCTGCACTTCTACTGTTGCTGCCTCCTTCCTTATCTTCTCAGCCAAATGTGCCATGCGCAGTTTGGCCTCCTTTTTCTTCCTTTGCACTACATACTTCTCCATTGCCGCTATGTCTGGAGTGAGCCACTCCAGTGGCCATGTATCCAGTACATCAAATATTACGTCGTCCGTGGCTACAAAGGGTAGCTCTCTCCATTTCTTGGTCAGGTCCCTGCACACTCTAATGTATATGTTGTGGAGGTCCGATTTAAACTTTGCAGGCTATTGTAGACAGTGGGTGATAACTGTGACTTGTGTTTAATCCCCATCCTGAGGTTCATTTCCATGAACACCTAGAATATCTTGCTGTCATGGATTTGGTTTGTGTCCTTCATGGCCCAGAGCGAAGCATACTTCATGGCCTCCGACAGATCCCTATCAATTGTGGGGAACTGACTGTCCTCCAGCAATTCCCTTGCCACAAGTATTATGGATAGCAGAATCCATGCATAGTGGAACGTTTTGCTTTGTTCCTGAGCCTTGTGGTATTTCTCCAAGAATTCCTTGGAGAGGAACTCAGACCAATTATATTGGACCTCCCCCACGCATTGCTCAACAAGTGCCACCACCAGCGTGGGTACTCATCCATGCGGCACTTGCGCATAACCTTACCTGCCAGTATCTGGGTCACCACCTTAACTGCTTTGTGATTTATGTTGGATATGGCATAGCCCCTTTTCTTCTTCTCCAGTTTATATTTCTTCTTCATGGCCTCCGCGATGGCCAAGTCACTACTTTTCCCCTTCGAGATATCTGTGGGGTCCTCTCCTTTACATGGGAGCCAGGTAATGCGGTGAATCAAGTGTTCTGTGATGGGGATGGGCTCCTCCAGCCACAAACACCTACCATGCACTAAGAAAACAGCTTCCTGATGATGAAAATTGTTATTGGGTCGTGGTAGAGATACGGCACCCAAAGTAGGTTTAGTAACCCTGCATTTTTCTCAACCACTTTCGTAGCTCAAATTCGATAAACCCTACCGCAATGTTCTGCTTAGGCTTCATGAGCTGTGCGGTCTCTATGTGAGGGAACTTCTCGTCATCAACGAGATCACAATATTTAAATTTCAAACTAGGCACCCATCCAAGGTGCGTGCCCTCAAAAATGATGTCGTCTAGGAGTGGGGTCTGGAGAGAGCTCCTTTTCTCATCAAGATCCTTGGGCACTTTAGCCTTCCCCTTCCGTGGGGGGATATAAATGGGAAGCTTTGTTGGAGGGTGCGCAAGCTCATTTTCCTCCTCCATGCCTTCATCCTCATCTTCTTTGATGATAAGGTACTCTAAGTCTTCCTCCTCCTCGTGTTTTCTACGATAACGGCTTTCCCCTTCTCCTCCATTGTCAGCCTAGTGCGCAGTGAGTTTCGCGGGGACACCCGTATGAGAACCATCAACTGTTTTTCTTTCTTTGGTCTTGGCATGCACGGTGATTTAGGGATTTTTGCCACAATCCTAGCGCCTTCAAGGGCATCCTCTACAGTCAGGGCCTCCGTGACTTCTTCGGCGGTCATCTCTGTGATTTCCATAACTTCCTCAGATGTTGCCATCATGTCCGACTAGAAATCTATCACTTGCGTACTCAGGGGCTGAATCAACGTTCTTCATAGGTCAAACAAGGCTTTGCTCAGGCTACACAGGGTATACAAC
The DNA here is from genome assembly GCA_000404065.3 of Pinus taeda. Lineage (NCBI taxonomy): Eukaryota > Viridiplantae > Streptophyta > Pinopsida > Pinales > Pinaceae > Pinus > Pinus taeda. The sequence goes on from APFE030559571.1 coordinate 174,546, forward strand.
AGCTCAATTCACAAATGAACAAGTGTTGTTTGTTGGGTAGCCCTTCGTAATTTATAGCGCCTTTTGAATTTGAATTTGATCGTTCCCCCCAAATCCAGTTCATTAATGCTCTCTTGGCTGTGAATTTTCCCAAATCTTGCCCATAAATCGTGTCTTAAATGCCTACCACCCGCTCCATTTGGTCTCAAGTCGAGCATCACATCATGAATAGTGACTTCAACGGTCACTTTCTAGCCAACCCGCGCAGCAGCGCAGCCCCCCTTACACGGTCGTGGAACTTGTTTCTCTTTGCTTTTGCGCGCAGCTCTAATATCACACAGCTCCCAGGCAGAATAGTTTATAGTCCCATGCCTCCTTTCAACTGCCTGGAGCGCTAAGACTGTGCTTCCCTTGGCTAGTTAGGTGGTTGCACCACCTGTATATGATTTCCTCCGATCATCCATCACTCTTCCTAGAAAATACCGACCTTTTATCGTTACTGGCAGCATCACACATTTTATCATCTGTAGCACGCCACCTTGGTTGATCCACTCAGTAATATTTGGTCCAAGCCAAGGCATCAAACTGATCAATTCACGGCGATAGTCCTCAAACCTGTCAGCGTGATCATGCGCACCCTGTTTTAACACCCTAGAATTCTTATCGAGAAAATCTTCCTTTATCTCCTCCTCCAGCTTCTTGACTTTTGCTTCTACCAGAGTGCTTTTCTTCATTAATCGTACCCTTTCTTTCTCAAGTTCTTAGAGCCTAAAATTTCCCTGTTGGATTTCTTCCTTAGGTCCCAAGTGTTTTGCTTCATTCGGTTGTGCGATCCCTTCTTCCAAGGTTTCGCGAACCGTCGTATCTACTGGTGCTGCCATGCGTAGACTAGGTAATTTATGTTCCCTGGGGATTACAGTGTTCACGCGATACTCCAACCTTGAAGGTGCCTGCACTGTCAGTGTCATTCATGTGGTCTTATAAGCCCATAGGACTACTAGTACGCACAGGTCCCATTCGGTCTATTACGCATTGTGGACCTTGTTCAGTGCTTTGCATACTTCGGTAAAGGCTTCTACATGGATAACCTTCTACTCTCTTGGTCATTCCATAATTCGTGGTTCCAATTGGAGGGATCATTCAGGCCACTACATCGCTTGTACCTGCTTACTGACCGTGTCTCCTAATGCGAAGACTGTGTGCATCTACGTAGGTTTCGTACCATATTCTTGTATTCATCTAGATAGATGGGCGCGCAGACCATTTCGTCTAGAAATCTTGTCTATTAATCGCATCTAAGGCTTCCCCTACTGCATGTGCATCATCCTCCCACATTCGTGCTAGACCTCAAAAATTCTTTGGTGCGTGCCCCACCACCTCACGGGCATAGCATGCAGTACCCATTTCAAAGCTTCGAAACATTATTGTTCCAGCACCTCACTCTCAAATTTGTTCAGGAAGTCATTTACTTCACTTAACCCATCAAATGTAGGCAGATCCCTTACCTCTGCCAATACACAATGCAGTGATCTCATAAGCATTTTATAGTTCAGCATGGTTACCTCATGTAATCAGTTCTGCCATCGTTTTATCTCTTCATCTGAATCTGATGTGCAGGAGCTTTCGCACTCCCATGAGATTCGTCCATCCGTGATTGGGTTCATCCAATCTTGTTCTCATGTGATTATCTTGTAGATTCAATCCAAATCGTTTTTGTTGTCATAGTCACATACTGGCTCTGTGTAGCATGATCCTTCTACAGGGTCCAAAGGTACAACTATGCGTAGAGACTTCTTCTCAAAAATCATCTTGCGCTTCTTCAAATTTATCACCCCATTCATGTCAGTGGCCCAATCTATTCCTAAGAGCATGGGGTAGGGATTGTTGTCATCAACAATCTCTATCACTTATAAATTTGCTAGCGTTCTTGCTTCTTTGATGTCTACTGTGATTCCCTGCAATCTCCCCATAGGCAGGATCTTTTGATGGTTCGCCATTCGCAATTGGATAGGAGACCATTGTAGCGTAGGCCTTCCCATGTGCTCCCACGTCTTCTTTGGTAGGACATTCACATCTGATCCTAGATCCAGAATCACTTGGTCCATCTCACATTCCCCAATCTGTGTGGTCAGTCTCATCTCGCTTCCCTTTCGCATCGTGTGCTTTCCGAGCTTCTGGACTACACGCGGTTCTCCTTGCGTAGTTCCAGCGCATCTATTTATGAGTTCCTGCAACCCCTTATTGTCGCACAATAGCTTCATCCATGTTTCCAAGAACGTTGTGAGCATCGATGGGTCCATTTCCAGCTCTAGTTTGTCTTTACTTCCTGAAGTGGAGGCATCAGCGAAGCTCCTCTTGGCTTCCATGAAGGTTTCCTTAACACACTCCAAATCAAACTCTAGTTCCTTCGTTGGAGCCTTGCAAACCCAAGTATTTTCTTCAGGCTGCTTACCTTTTTCATCCCCTATCATAATTCCACTTCAAAGCACAATATTCACATTATTGTCTTCCTCGCGTGGCTCAGACCTCATCATTTACAGGTTCTGAGTCGGGGGAGGTTGGAGTGCTCCTTTATCGCACAACCTTACTATTAGTGTGGGAGAATCTTCTATCTCATGATCAAACAATGTACAATACAAGCATGATGGTCACGTTAGATTTGTACAATCGCAGGCATAATGTCATGGCCCTCCGCAATTGTAACATATTGGTTGTCCGCAACCTCTTCCTGGTCCTCCTCCACCTCGGCCTCATCCACGCCCCTAAAATATGGTTCACGCCATTCCTGCATTCTGGTCAAGTGGTCGTGTTTTGGCCTAAACTTTGTAGGTAGGATTTCGATCCATCATCAATTCGTAACTTCTACAAGTGTGCTCATCATGGCCTACTGATCTACAGAAATTACAGAGCAACTGTTGTGAATTATGTGTGTACTTTTGTAATAAGTGGTAGTTGTTTGTAGCATGCTTTCCCCCTATCTGACAAATTGTGCACCACAATGTAGGCACCACGCTTGGTCCTGCTTGTGCCTTGGGTCTCAATGGCATTGGTCCTCCTCCTACGAAGTAATTCGTGAACACCAGGAAGTGGCCCTTGTCATGTACCTAACCCTTGCACTTTATGCACCATACCTCATCGCACACTTCTGGGCGAGCTGTCCTGTCTTGTTTCAAACTCTACATCTCAAGGCATAAGTTTTTCAACTGCACCTGAATTTGCTAAGCTCCCAGGTTAGGATCCTATATCGGAGACTCATGCAATCTCATCGTAACCTCTAAGGCCTCAGCCTGAGTTGTTAGCCTCTATTGTGACAGTACGTTCCTTAGATGCAGCATTAGCGATGCTACAAACCATTCGTGGTGTTGTCCATCCATCAACGTCATGTTAGCTTCGTCAATTGTGCACTTTAGTCTCTGATCCAACTCCCAAGGGGTCTCGCCTAGTATCATTGTGATTTCCTTGAACCCAATGATTGACTGCACCTCTAACTTTGGCCTGCTAAATTCTTTGTTTAGCGCAATTTGAATATCTACGATCCTCGCATTTGGATTTTCATTGGAATGCTTAATGTACCAGATTAGCGCGTGATCTTGGAGAGCGTTGACCAACATCACTTTCTTTATATTGTCATCCATGACTCCCTACGCTTCCCATACAGCTTTTATCACGAACCAAAACTGGTATGGATCTTCATTCCCTACTCCCTTGAACACTGGCAACTTTATCGCGCTCACCATATTGATTTGCGGTGGTGGCGGAGATTGTATGGGCAAAGATGGGGGTGAAGATGGTGAAACCGGTAGTGGTGTGGGTGGAGGTGGTATGCGTAGATTTCTCTGCCTTATCAAATTGATCGCACTTCTTGGTGAGACCTTCGCAAGCTCTTCTTCGCCCCCTCACAGAGGTGAAATCAAGGGGCTAGTTTCTAGTTCTGTAGTACCTTCATTTCTGTAGATTTTCCCACTTTGTGTAGCCCCAAACATCAATTTATTCACATAACTCATTTTTCACACAGTAGCATTTTAATCCAAGTGTTCAAATATTTAATGTACTTACCTCATGACCCTTTGAGGAAGCATCATTCTACCTCGCTATAGCTGACTAGAGTATCTATCATGAACTTGGTGATGAATCCTCCTATAATTTGATTGAGCCAGTGATCAACAGTGCGCACAGTATTATCCTCTAATGCTTCTAATATGCACACCAATTCTAGAGTCTACACAACAGGTTTGTCGAGCTTACACCTTCCCTGAATATCTGCTAGCTTCGTAATCCACTCATATAGCTCAGTAGGGAAAGATGCGAAGAAAATTTCGTGGATCTCTGTGTATAAGTAGCAATCTAACCACTCTTCTTTTGATAGTCGTGGGTTCCTATTCTCCTGCACCACGAACTCGTGAATCTTCCTATCCAACCAATATTCAATTCCTTTCTTTGTCAGATTCCCTGGTCCCAGCACTGGAACCATTTGTTGGCTTGTTGGGGCCTAACCCAGTTTCAGATTTGATTAGCCAAAAAATATTGTACTACTGGCCCTTTCGGCAACAGTCCGTGGAGCGTGGACTGAGGTCGCACCAAAAGTAGTATGGGGGGGGTGGCGGGGGGGGCTTGGAACTAGGTTTCCGCACCCTTGAGATGTCTGAAGGGTTGATTCAGTCCAACTTCTTGTAACTACATGCTTCACGCACTTCCCTGGCCTTCACACCCTGATATACTTGCCTTCACGTAGCCCTCACCAGGGGTTGTGGGGCTTCTGCGCTGCTGGAGCAACGCTCTGCACTATTTCCCTAAGTTGCACCTGAGATCTTACCTATCTTCCTTCACCAGTTAGTTATCTTCACAGAAATAGAAGCCTTGTGTTATATTTAGTTATACAGTACACACATAATTTCTCACAACAAATAAACAGTACACTTGCAATTTATACCCAGTAATACATTAAACAAGAAAAGATACACAGAAATATGGTAAACTTCTCTTTATTAATTCTTCCTACAATTATAGACTCAACCTGCCCTGCGCACTTAGCTGCAGGGGTACGTGCACTCAGCTATGGACTACTAGGCCTCTGTGCACTCAACTCTAGAGTCTTCTCCTACTCTACGACCCAAAGACACACTTACACTGTGACTCAGTCTCTTGGACTCATCATGCTTCTGTTCTTTTCCTTAGCTATATGCTATCTTCTACACTTAGAGCCTCGCTCTATTTATACAATCCCATGGTTTGCGGACCATGGGTAGGTTTATCAAGCCAATATTACATTACAAAGACGAGGACAGACAACCATGTGGCTCTATTATGACTTCGCACTCCGTGCCCACAATTCGCGGAGCTTTTACAAAGGATTTGGTCAAAACTTGGGCTTTAAGCCCCAAAACATGCCTTGGGGGGATTCCATGCCCAAGAGGTGCTTAACTCCACCAAGTATCTAAAGCCCCATGCCTTATGTCTTGTCATTATATGCTTAAAGGCTCTAAACATGGTCTTCTCGCACATCATGCCCATGACTTTTTCCTTTGTAACCGAATGGTTTAGGGCACGAATATCATGTCAACCAACGGTGCTGGTATTTCTTATTTGTCTCATCTTACATTAACCGTGCCCTGCTCCAACTTGAGAACACTACAATCCTCAGGATATCCATAGCATGATGAGTCGGCACTCTGGCACGTGCCACCATGTTAGCTCCTCATCAACCACCTCTCTAAAAATTGCAAATAACAACCTGCAAACACAAGCTTGGTGTGAATTTTGAGGTCTTTCCTTGTCACCTACCACATCATATCTTTATGTCATCGCTACCACATGGCCATCTCTAAGTGGTGCCACATGTCAACAAATTTCATCCACTTGGCCCCCACAAGGGCATTTTCTTCCTACCATGTGCCACTCTGTCGGAGTGCCACGTCATTGACTCTGCCATGTACTCACTGCCAACTAGATACCATATCATGGACTAACTCATCACCATCATATTTTTATGACTTTCATTTGTTATATTATTTTTCCATGGGACACAAATTTAACATTAAAACCCATTATCTCATGCTAGTTTGGATTCTCTATCTACTAAATTTTGTCACTTGCCAATTTGTCTCGCACCCTTCACGCTTTCACTGCATGTAACACATAGCATCAACCTCCATGTGCGGAATGAAAAAATTTTGCATTTGTTAAGAAGAATCTCTCTATCCACCAGCTTCGTCAGTCATGCCACTGTAAGCTACAGGAACCCTACCAAATTTTAGCATTGAATAAATTTTGATTCGTAGGGATATTTTTAAGGTGCCATATGTTATTGGAAAGGTATCTAATATGGATATCAAACTATGCACTTTGTGGGGGAACCTAACTTGATATTTTACACACAAAATGCATTCAGATACTAGCCATTGAGCCATACCTCCACCAAGCATAGTCATAATATTTCTTAGGATTGATAGCTTATCCTACTACAGTGATGGTTCTCAACTAAAGACCTCAACTACAATTAAACTCCCCCTGAATTTGACACTAATTAACATCAACGACTATGATTTTGACATCGATCATCAGTTGACATTAATGACAACATTTTGTGTAACAAACTCCCCCTTTAGCATTGATGGAAATATTAACAAACATTATTGAGGCATTGATCGCCAGAGAATATACCAGCACTCCCCCTGACGCCTATCAAGCTCTCCTCCCCATGAATGTTGCACTTTTTCATAGCTGACCTTTCTTTGGACACAACTTCCCCTATGTTGTGCCTTGAAAATCAACGATTAGACCATTTATTCTCTCCCCTTGACAATGTTAGGGACATTTTCCTCTCAACATTATCTACTCCTCTTTTGACATCAATGGAAAAGGGTGTAACCAGCTGAAGAACACCCCCTTGACAAAGTAAATAGCAGCACTACATGGATGTATTCAATAATAAAGAATAACACTACTTGTTATATACCTACTCCACCTACACATACTTTACTAATGACCCTAATATTATGTGGATTGTCTATGTCATCTTTCTTCTTTTGGAGCATACTCTTTAACTTAACCAACAGACTAAGTAGTTGTTAGCCCTCACTTGTGCTAAGTCATTTGGTTATAGCAAAAAATACTCCCATTTTTTTCTTGAGATATTCAAATGGCTCCTAGGGAAGAGGATTTGTAAATATATATATATATATATATATATATATATATATATATATATACAAGCTAATATTTAGTGGCCACATATTCAAATCAAACAACATTAGCAGCAATATAATCTCTCAATAAATGAAATTTAATTGGAATGTGTTTAGTCTTTGAAGTCATAACAAGGTTATTGGAGAAACTAATGGCACCTGTATTATCACATTTAATGGGTATTGGATCATCCAGTTTAACTTTGACATCCTTCGATGTCTACTTCATCAAAATAATTTGAGTAAAACAAGTAATTGTAGTTATTTTCTTGACTTCAGTTGTATATAAAGAGATTAAATTTTGTTTCTTGCTTACCCAAGACATTAGGAAATTCCCCAAAAAAAATTATTGATCCATTGGTACTTTACCTATCATTAATACTTCCAACACAATAAACATTTGTATAAGCTCTTAGAGTAAAATCCCTACCTCTTTCATATCATAGACTTGTTGACGATGTTGGACCCGCCAACATTCAGGGGATCTCCCCAATGTGAAGTCCCAATTAGACCTCACACCGTTTGGTGTGGGAGTCCCATCCAATATAAAAGGCCTGGTTGCAAAATTCTTAAACATTTTCCTTGGATCAAACTGTCAACAAGAGAGAGGGATGTAAATGTATCTTTGAAAAGTAAGAAGGTGCGCCTGGGGAGTGTTCAACTGCAACTGTGTCAAGGTTTTTCTACTGTAGAGGGGGGAGAAAATCAAGCCCCTAAGTGAGAGATAATAGTACCACCCAAGAAGAGATACACATAAACTATAAGTGTTTTTTTAACACCCAACAGAATAGTCCATAGCAGATGTGATGGTAGCTACAACCAACAAATAAAGAATGATATGTCTAATATCCCGCGGAATAGTCTACAAGGATGGGATAGAAATAACAACCACCACGACACATTCTCAATAAGCTAAGTACTAAAATAATTGAAATAGTTCAACTATATTAGCACATGTGAAAGCAAACATGAAATACAAACATCCACAAAATAATCTTACAAACATTCATAGTCCATGCATGAAGAACATGTTGGCCTTGAAGGCTTCTGTTATTAAGTAAAAGTTCCAACACACATGTTTACAATGTACATCAATAGCCCCAGTAGTGGAGCATTGGAGCCACTCCTTGCTCATCAAAGAACTAGTTGATCTCTCTAATGCCTTGTGGGAGGAGCCAAGGCGAAAATTCCTTTGCTCATACAATGAGGGAGTATATATAACCAAGGGTGACTCTTTGACAACCCTCATGACTATTTGACTTCCTATGAATTTTCAACTTACATGACTCTTTACTTTACATGTGTGTCCTTTGGACTTCCACTTTACAATACACTTGAATACAATATACATGATCCACAATAGTGATGTGGCATATGACCACTCATGACATGACATGACATGACATTACTAACATGAACTCCTTGACGATGTGGCAATGTCAAGTAATTGTTGCTGCTAAGTGTTGGATGTATTCTTGAAGATGATTTCTCTTCACCTTCACATGGCTTTCTGATGCGGAATCTTCAATGATCATTAGACTTGGACGGTGGTCGCAAACTTGTGTCCCTTCGCTTTCTCTTGATTGATCATCTTGTCAATTCAGCTACAAGAGAGTATTTAGGCATGCTTCCTTGTTTCTTCTCCTTCTCCATTTCTTTCCATGACATGAAAGGGTACATGTTCCTGAAATTCACTCATGACGGGATGACATCAATCCGAAGACCCCCTAGTCTAAGATGATGCATTATGATCCACCAACTTAGCCCAGAACAAGTGATAGGCTGGGAAGAGGGACTCAGTGACTGCATAGTGTATGGTTCTAGCAGTCAAGGGGAAGAGCTTGAGCTCTGAGGTTTCACGGTGCACAGCTCTAGGAGACCTGAAAGACAAAATTGTGCATTTTATAGAGTCAGTGGGGTCAGACTGAGGGAATCGACACTAGGAGAGCCAACTGCATAGTTTTGGGAGTCAAGGGAGGTTGGCCTTCTCTGTAGCTGCGTAGTTCAAGCACTCAGGGGATGAGCTTGATACTTGAATATGAGAAGTGTACAGTTCAAGCTGACCTAGAGGACTGTAATAGCCTTGGTGAAAATTCCATGTAATAAAAGTTAATAAAGGAAAAACAATAACTACAGTTGATGGGACACGTATTCCAAGATGAATGTTGGGCAAAACATCCTAGTGAGGGTGTTCATAGGTTAATATGGCTAAGGAAATTGACAAAGGAAATGGCTAAGGATTTGGAAAGGAAAAATGGCATTTTTGGCACATTTATTTATGAAAATAATGGAAATTAGGAGAAAAGGAAGGTGAAAAGTCACAGGTTGCATGTGAGGAGGAAATTGAAGGAAAATAATGGAAAATGAAGAAAATAGAGGCCTAATTGATAAAAAGTCTTCTGAGGATTAGTTTGTAACCTTTTGTCAGTTTAGTTTTGGAGCTCTCCCATTATTCTCTCTCTCTCTCTCACTCTTGGACACATAGAGTTTTCTTGGAGCACTTTGGCATTGGATCAATAAAGGAAAAGAAGGCAAGAGGAAGCGAAGATCAAGAAAGGAAGAGCACGATCAAGCAACTACAATATTATTCTTTGCAAGTATCAATTTTCATGTATATTTTCCTCATTATATTTGGAATGCATGGTATTGCATGTGGTTCTTTTGTTGTTATGGCATGGGTTTTCCCAGGTGAGACATTTTTTTCATCCTAACCTTTCCATTTCTGGATAGCCATGGTGTGATGGGGTTATCATGTTTTGTTTGAGCTAGATTGTTGGATGGATTCAAAGTTGAGTGAGGTGGATCTCTGAATGATAGAGCACATGGCCTAGTGCTGCTTGAACCATACTATGGATCACGGTAAAGCTACTGGCTTACTGACCCCTGAGCTAGACTATGGGTTGTGGTAAAGCCAAGATTTGTTTGCCTCAGTGGGTCATATGGTTATGATTTCATTGGTATTTATGTTACTATTATGTTGGTGATCTATGTATTTTATGAAAATGGCTATGTACGGCTCTCATCATGTTTTTAATTGTAAATGAATGGACAATTTATCTATGACCTAATAGATGATAATGCAACAAATGATATGAGGGAACAATGGTTCTTAGTGATTCTCATATAAGTATGAGATCCATATGCTTAAATCTATTGTTTACACCTATAGATTACATATTTGTGATATGTTTGATGAAATGTTTGTCATGGCTAGTAGGGGTCCAATTAAGGGCTTGTTCAAGTATTTACTTTTGCATCATTGTTGCCCTATTATATTACTATTATGAAGGTGTCATTCAATTATGGGCAATGAATTTTGCTCTAGGCCTTAAAAAGTAGCTTAAATATTAGGGATATTGGCACAACATTGAGAAAAATAGTCCCTAGACGTTAGTATTCCTTGTCATGAGAATGTCCAGAGCCTCCTGGATGCTCGCAAGCTTTTTGCATGAGAGTTTCCAGAGGTCACGTGGCCAAAAACTTCAGTCGGACCCAGGGTCTAGCTGCTTGAGTGGTTGGGATGGTTCCTAAGAGTCTTGTAGCTGATGTGGAAGGTTTGTATGTTGTGTTTCTGTCAATTCCACCTCCTTAAGAAAACATAGGAGGTTAAATCTAATCATAGTAGCCTCTTGTCACATGTTTACCCTGATTGGTCAATTACTTGATTAGATGTGGGAGGAGGGCATTATGAAGTGGTATCATAGCATGGGTCACCCCTCGAATTGGATGGGTGGTGTGTTGGTCATGCATTCATTTTGTTTCCATGTGTGGTTAGTCATTCTTTTGGTCTATAAGCTTGTTAAATATGCATGGTGTTAGTCATGGTGATGTCACCATGTGGAAGAGGATGTTGTTGTTATGAAGTATTTCGTCATGAGTGTATGATTGGTTCATGTTGGTTATGCTTTCATATTATCATTGTATGTTGGTATGGTTGTTTTTTTCATGCATGAGGTCATGGTATGTGTAATTGATATGGTCATGCATCGATGACTGGACTCTAGCTAGACTGATGGTTACGTGGCTATATGTTTATGTATTATATGTCTATATGTTGTTATGATTATGTTTATACATGTATCACACTAATATTATGATCTTGAAGATGAGATATCCTCACCGAATTTTGTTAAGGGACGTTGGTTTATTGTAATATGGTTTAGCTGACATAGAATGCCTTACAGGGAAGAGATCAAAATGACTAGCACGACAGTAGACTACAAAAATTCTCCCTATGAGTTAGATGAGCAGTGTGGTGTTAGGCACTCTTCTTATTTAGGAGAAACGTTGAGAAGCTTGAAGGAAGAAATAAGGATTTGTAAGGCAGACAATGACAAGAGCATACAAGCACAAGAGAAACAAGTAGAGGTTAATGCAATACTTCATCAAAGTTTGTTAGAATTGCAGCAACAAGGGCCACTTCAAATCAACCATGGATAGGAGGATAGAACTAATGGGACATATGGCAGTAGGTCTCATGGTGGTTATAGGTCAGATAGAGATGACATTGTTAGAGATGGAAGGTTGTTGGATACTCGGGATAGGAGTTGATATGGATACATGTACTATTCTAGTTATGGTTCTGATAGGCATCATGATCGTCATCATTATCATCCTTATAGGAGGAGTGATAGGGGATACTTTCCAAATGATTTTAATAAAGAAAATCCACCTACTTTTGATGGATATGTGAAGAAGTCAGAAGATGCAGAGGCTTGGATACTTGGGATGAAGAAATTCTTTGAGTTGCATGAGTACACAGATAACGTGAAGGCCAAAATAGTTATCCTCAACCTGAGAGGTAAAGAAGACATCTGGTGGGAAGATGTGAAGCGATTTAGAGACATCAAGATAGATGAATTAACTTAGCATGAGTTCTAGATGCTTTTCACGAAGAAGTACTTGTCATAAAGGTACTACGATAGTAAGGCCAAAGAATTCTATGAGCTAAAGATGGGATCAATGACAGATGAAGAGTACACGACTAAATTCTTGGAGCTATTGAGGTATGTACCATATCTTAAAGATGAGAAGGATAAAGTTCAGTTATTTGTTAGTGGATTTTCATTATAATTTAGAGATAGGATTGAGTATGATGAGCCTCGGTCACTTGAGGAAGTTATTGGGAAATTGAAGCATTGTTATGAATAGTCAAAGTATAAGAATGAATCTCAGCAAGGCTGGAAAGGGAAAGACAAAGGTAAAGGTAAATGGCAGCCTAAGAGAGCAAGGCCTCAGAAGGTGGATGAGAAAGAAAATGTGGCACCACAAAAGAGGTTCAATGCAGCTATATAGGGACATGGGTCATAGCAGCAGCATAGAGGTGAGGGTACTGGTCGATTAGAGTGTTGTACAATTAGAAAGGAGAATCTTAAGAGAGATTCTCCATAGAATTAGGGTGGTAGGCTTTAGATATATAGTGCACAAGAGGCACTAACTATTGGGGATGTTCATCAAAGTGTTCCTCATATTTATGCAGCATTAGATAACAAACAGGCAGACCATCAGGCATCTGTCATTGAGATGGATGGTAAGCTTTGTGATCAAGTTATTTCTATTTTGAGTGACCATAGAACTAATTATAGTTATGTTAGTCCTAACTTGGTGGATAATTGTGGTTTGAGTAAGGAATTGCATCTAGAATCTTGGTTAGTGTAGTTGGCTACAGGCACAAAGAAGTGAGTTCACAATTCGGTAAGAGCTTGTGCATTTGATTTGAATGGTATGCCTACCACAACACATTTGAATGTATTACAGTTGGGATCATACAGTAGGTTATTGGGCATGGATTGGTTTTATCTCCATAGAACCAAGGTAGATTGTTATGACAAAGCAATTTATTATGTGGGTGACAATGGGGAACCAAGAGTCTTCCAGGTAAAGAAAAAAGCCACCTCAATTATGATGGTGACAACTATGCAGGGAAATCGTAGTCATAGGAGAGGGTGCGTGTTATTTTCTGTAGATATTTCTAGTGACAAAGATAAGGAAGTTGAGGATGCAGATGTTTTGAGTAGGTGCCCAGTCTTAACAGTTTCAGGATGTATTTCCCGAAGATATATCAGAGTTTCCACCTCACAGGGAAGTATACTTTTATATTGAGTTAGTGCCAAGGGAAACTCCAGCATCAAAAGCACCTTACAAGATGATCACACCTAAGTTTGTAGAGTTAAAGTTGCAATTTAAGGAGATATTGGACAAGGGATACATTAGACCAAGTGTATCACCATGGGGTGCACCGATGTTCTTTGTGAATAAGAAATATGGTACTCTCAGATTATGCCTTGACTAATGAAGTTGAACAAAGTGACTATCAAGAATAGGTGTATTTTGCAGAGGATTGATGACTTGTTCGATCAGTTGAAGGGAGCACCAGTGTTCTTGAAGATAAACTTGAGGTCAAGATACCATTAGGTAAGGAGCAAAGAAGAGGACATTTACAAGGCCGCATTCCAGACCAGGTATGGGCATTATGAGTTTATTTTAGTTCCATTTGGAAAAGTTTTTATTGCGTCCATTGATGACATATTGGTATATTCAAAAAATGAGGAACAACATGTCGAGAATTTAGCAACAGCGTTGAGGTTGCTAAGAGAGAATTAGTTGTATGCGAAGCTCAGCAAGTGTAGTTTCTTTTAGACTAAGGTACATTACTTTGGAAATGTTGTCTCCAAGGAGGGCATAACAGTAAATCCAGAAAAGATAAGGGCCATCATGGAGTGGGTAGATCCTAGAAATGTGAATGAGGTGAGATCTTTCATGGGGCTAGCATGCTATTATAAGAGGTTAATCAGGAATTTCTCGCAGATTACTTATCCTATTACAACATTACAGAGGAAAGGTAAGAATTTTGAGTGGACAGAGGAGTGTGAGGCTAGTTTCTAGCAGCTTAAGTGGTTGTTTACACATGCTCTAGTGCTACAGATTGCAGATCTAGACAAGGAGTTCATGGTATATATAGATGCTCGCAAGAGAAGACTTGGTGGAGTTATTATTCAAGATGGACAAGTGGTATGCTATGATTCATAAAAACTAAACGAGAATGAGTAGAATTACCTAACACATGATCTTGAGTTAGCAGCGATCATCATGAATTGAAGATGTGGAAGCATTATCTTCTTGGCAGGAGATTTGTACTGATGAGTGATCATATTGGGTTGAGATATTTGCTTGACCAGCCGAATCTAAACACCAAGCAAGCTAGATGGTTGGCCACAATAAGAGAGTTTGACTTTGAGATTAGGTACATCAAAGTAAAGGACAATAAGATGTCAGATGCTCTTAGCGGGTGGGTACAGGTAAATCACTTAGCAGCTATGAGTTACTATGGGAAAAACTTACAGGATAGGATCTTGCAGGCAGGTCAGTAGGATGTCAGGTATATGGATATTGTGCATATGTTGCAGTAGAGTATAGGTACAGGTGGTAGTACAGGTAGTAGTATAGGTACAGGTTTAGGTATTGGTATAGGTGTAGGTGCATAGGATGTGGACTATTGTCTTACAGCAGACGGATTGGTTAGATTCAGAGACATGATATATATGCCAGAAAATAGTGAGATCAAGAAGGTCATCTTGATGGAGTTTCATGCGAAACCATATTCAGGTCACCTGGGCTATCATAAGACAGTGACTAGAGTGAAGAAATTTTATTATTGACTGAATCTGAAGAAGGATTTAGCGCAGTTTGTGGCTAGGTGTTTCAATTGTCAATGTGTGAACAGGGAGTGTAAGCACCCAAGTGGACTTCTACAGCCAATTTTGATTCTATAATGGAAATGGCAGGTCATTTCCATGGACTTTATCACGGGTTTTCCGAGGACAGTGAGACAGGATGATTTCATCATGGTTATTGTGGACAGGTTGAAAAAGGTTGTGCACTTCATTCCATTGAAATCTACATTCTCAGCTAGTGATGTAGCACAGATATTCATCATATATGCTGTCAGATTGCATGGTATTTCGAAGAAGATTGTGTTAGACGGGGATGAAAGGTTCACTTCCAAGTTTTGGAAGGAGTTATGTGCAAGTTTCGCCACAGAGTTGGCCTTCAATACTTCATATCATTCGCAAACTGATGGATAGATAGAGAGGGCCAACAAGATATTGAAGGACATGTTGAGGATGTACGTGATGCATCAGCAGTGCAATTGGGAAGAGTACCTTCCACTGGTAGAGTTCACTTACAACAATGGGTATCATGAATCCTTGAAGATGAGTTTGTTTGAGGCATAGTATGAGTGGAGCTGCAATTCTCCGATCAGTTGGAGTGATCCATTAACAGGGTGTTGATTAGACAGGACATGTTGGCGGAAATGGAATAGGAAATGCAGGTAATCAAGAATAATTTTAAGGTAGAACAGGATAGGCAAAAGAGCTATGCAAATCAGAACAGGTTTTTTAATGAGTTCTAGGTTGGGGAATAGGTGTACTTGTGCATCAAACCAAAGAAGAGTTCCTTACGGATTGGATCATGTGCCAAGTTGGAACCACAGTTTTGTGAACCCTTCAATATTACTGAGAGCAATGGGACAGTAGCCTATCAACTTGCATTGCCTCCGAAAATGAAATTCCATGATGTTTTACATTTTTCATTGCTTAGAAGTATGTTAAAGATGTTGATCATGTGATTGACTAATCTGTATTGCAGGTGGAACCAGATGGAGAATTCCAGTCGGAGCCTCAGTGTATATTGCAGAAAAAGGTGCTCATGCTCTGTGTTACACAGTAAAATGTCACTGTCACCTTATCAGTCTCCCTACTGTGTCATAAAATCACATTCACCATACTTATGCTCTCTGAAATGGCTAAAAACCCATGCCTAAGTTTATTGGATCATCGCGACTGTTCCTAAAATAAACGCACTGACTGGCGGGTGATAGTTTAGCTGGTGCGCTGCAAGCACAGAAGCACACGTGTTTTCCGCGCTGGTCGAATTTCACAAACAGCGCGCCCTCTGCTTGTATCCCTACGCGTTGATCGGACCACTCTTGTAATTGAGTTGCGATATCAACGCGCTAGCCCAGTTTTTCACCCGCGCTGATCCTGTTTAGGCGAGTTTGTTCTAACAGCCAGCCTTCCAGATGACTCCAGACTTGGCTGTTAGCATTGTAAAGGTCGCCATCCTTTCTCTGGCATGTCTGTTCGCCTGGTCACCCACTTTTCTTGGGGAAAAGCTCATCCTTTACCTATTCATGGAGACTCCTTCTCCTTTATAAGCC